>WEIV01030740.1:92237-113401 GCA_013390005.1 Calyptomena viridis
TTTAATTGAGTCTCTTTGAGCAATGGACTTAGACAGAAATAATCAGGACATTCATATGTATTTCTCTGCAAAGTCATGAAAATCTACAGAGGATGACCTTACAGTTATTAATATGAATGATGCATCATGATAAAGCTAACAAATATCCAATGCCTATTTTCCCTCTGTTGTTTAAGACTTTTGCAAGAAAAATAAAATTTAAAAAACCCTGAAAAAATCAAACCCAGAATTCTTATTTTTGTAGAAGTTCCATCCAGCAGTAAAGGTTTTTGGGGAAATCATCACAGAATTACCATGGAATTATTCCAAAACTATGCTCAAACATTCTGAGTTTGACAAACATTCTCAGTTTGACAGAGAGAGCTTTTAACTCCTAGTTTGAGAATTACCAGTGCTTTCCCGACTACTTACTGAGATATTCCTTCAAGGCAAATACTTGGAGACGAGACAGTTTTGTTTCTCTCTGTACAATCTCCTCTCCACAAAAGCGTGGCAGAGACTTGATAAAGTCAGCAATATCAAAGCCTGTACAGATTAGGAGACATTTTTAAGAATCTCTCATAGGACCTTGGAGTCATTACTTCTTAATAGAAAACAAACATAGGAGACATACAAATTTCATATGCAAAGGAAACAACCAACTTTGAATTATGGCTAATAATTAAAAAAAACAAACCAATTACAATTGAACACCAGGAGGATAACTTGGAAGAGATGCCTGACTAGCATTTTTGAATTTCTGTACAAAACCAATATAATGACAACACCATTAATATGACTAATATTTAAAGAAGGCAAAAAGATCCTAAGTCTGATACCAAGAAAGAAAACTTTTCTCCCAACATATGGTCAAGGACTTTCAGTTTTCTGACACTGTACTAATGAGATTTTAATTAGGATAAATGGTAAGTAGTCAGTCATATCACACACAGATTTATTTTGATAATAAGGAATTAAGCAGATAAAATGCAGGTCACTGTGCTCGTTTTATCAGTGTTATTGAAACAAATACAGGAATAAGCAGAGTTATTCAGTATGTGTAGTTGTAATAGGACAACTACACTAAGATAAATGTCTACATAAATGCTCTTACCTAGTGAAGCAGCTATGATATGAGTGCTAGCTCAGACCCTAAACACTGCACTAACACGGACATCTGCAAAGTAACTGAAGGTGATCATGAAACTCGACTGCTGGAGTTGCAGTTTTTATTGTAAGTCATCAGTGAAATAAGATTTTCAACAGATATTTACCTAGATTTTTGGCATGGGCTGGTCAATCTTTATCCAACAATATACACTTTTTAAAATTTAAGTTTTCACAAATTTGATTTGCCTTAATATTACCTGGATGTTCCCTTAAAATAAACAATTTTCAACTAATCTCAATGATGAGAAATGACTGACTATAACTTTATATAGTCAACTTAAAAAATATGGTAGCAGTAAATTCTGTGAATAAATAATATTTTATTATATTTGTTATTGATTTGGCAATATACTGCTAATAGACACATTCATAAAAAACATAATATTCCTACTTGTTTTCTCCCTTTTAACACTGAGTGGAGTGAATAAAAGGAATATATGAAATTTAGTAGCATTTGTCTGCACCCAGATATTCTTAAATAAATAAGCAATTACTCTTACTTGACTCTGTTTCTTCTGCTTTTGTCTTTAGCTTTCCATTTACTGCAGCAAGAGTGGCCATACCATTGATCTGGCTGGCTGAATGAATCAAGGTTGCCTTACATCCTTCAGAGCCATTGCCTTGTAGCAAGAAATAATATCGGCAAGATTCTCCTTTCAGTTCAATTTCTGGAACTTGACAAACATCAGGACATAGCTGTGAAACACCCTCAGGAAAACAGCTTTTAAACAAGCTATAATCCACCATCAAGATTTTTTCATTTACTCTCTTCTATTCTGTAAGAAATCTGACATCTTTTGAAGAGAAACATTAACTACAGTGATATTTGCCCTCTGTAAAGCTACAAAAAAATGAACAAAAAAAAATAAATGAATCACAGCAGCAAAGCTGAGCTGGACTGCACTGCTGCCTTAATGCAGACTAAAAGGTACAGCTGGAAACTCCAACCACCACCAAGGGAAGTTCTTTAACTGGTCTGAGTAACAGGCAAGTCTTTAACTGGCAAAGTTACATTTCTACCATGAAACAATGAAGAGAAACTTCTGTTCTGTCAGGTAAAAACAGGCCTTTTTGCATATGTGCATTGAAATAATGTAAGTGTTCACTGGAAGAACATACAACTGTAGAAGAAAAGGAAATACTGCACACACTCTTCCCAAGGACACTGCATTATTCATTAATAGAAGCTTCACTCCCTGCTTTACCCTTGTGCATAGCCTGGATGAGAGATAAAGACATTCTATTTTTAAATACTGGCATATAGTATGCAGATTTAAAAGCAAATTAATGTGGGACCTGACAGTAACAGTGAGAGGATGGGTTTGCCACCTTTTCAGGTAGAAAACATTTTATAGCACCTTAGTAGATGTAGAAATTGAGAGAATGAATACTTCCTGATGTACTAAGTTTTAGAATTAAAATAATTTAATTTCATAAGATATTTGCACTACCTGTCTCAATAATTAATGCAACAAGAGCTTAACATTTATTAGCGTTACATATATTTTTTAGGTGATTAACAAATATAAAATATTCCAGTGTTTCTTGAAAAATTTTAAGTTGGAAGCAGAAGGGAAGAGGGGGGGAATGCCACTACCTCAACATATAAATCCAGAGGAAAAAAAAACAATAATAAAGTAAAAAAGATTCCACAAACATTCTCACTGTTGTACTGATTCCCTAGTAATTTGAAATATTTTCCTTTTCTGGTTTATCTTGGCATCTCAAAACCGATTCCTCATGGGTAAGCTTTTATTTCACATTTTAATCTTAGCATTTGAGAGCTCCTAATTCCGAGAATTAGACCTTCCCACAGATCAAAGAGATTAAGGATTCACAGATGCTTAGTATAGTCAGATTAGTAGTAGCCACTAAAAAAAACATTTTCAACTAAACAAACAAATACGTTTAAATGGCCACGTTTCTCCTCTTATTCTAAATTTTATTCAAGAGGCCTCATAAAAACCCATTGTGTGTTACTGATTACATTATAGTTAATACTTGTACAAAACCTTTCCACTGGACAAAGATCTTGCAGACATTGGAGATGTTGCCCTCATTTGACTGCATCAGTAGTATCTCTACAGTAAACATAAATGTTTCTGCTGTGACCAGCTATATAATCACACCCTCTCTGCCACCTCCAAACACACAGAGAATTTGAAATCTATGCACTTCCAGCACCCATTACATAACCAAACTTCTTGCCCAGCTATACAGCTCTTCCTAATTTCTTTGAGTTTTTTCCTACCCTTTAACTTGAAGGGGTCAGTCATCATATATATACATATATAGGTACAAGCACAACAAAATATACCTACCAGTAATGACCTTGGGTTTTCTGGCCATATATTCCTTCCACTTCTTAGTACTCAGCTGGGCAGGAGATGGGATCACTACACTGCTTACATTACATGACAATGTAAATAAAGCTCCCACCTAAATAAGGAGAGCAAGTACAACACATGCAATATTACTGAAACCTGTTTTACATTTCATTCTTGAGATACTAATTTGGCATTATATCGGATGTACTTCAATTGAAGAAAAACAACACATCTGTCAATTCACATCAATTGAAATGGAACTAAATTTTACACTGAAGCTGTAAAAATTTTGTTTATTTTTTGGTTCAATTGAAAGATCAATGTTGAATTTCTATTTCATACATAAAAAGGTACTTATTACCTTTTACAAGCCTTTCAATAATCTGGCTACAAACACTACTGTAGAGTAGTATCCACAATGTAAAGAGAATTCAAAGATAATAGTTCACATCAGTGACTCTGCATCCCTTTGAAAAAAAAATTTCTTTTTTTTTTCCTTCCTACATATTACCCTTTTCCATTAAGCAGATACAGGACTATGTTCATGCCTCTGTGTAGATTCCAGGCCAACAAGCACTAACAGAAAAAATGCACATGTATTTGAATACTCAAGCAATAAATAGCTATGATAGCTATTAGAAAAGCCTACAAATGTGTAATACTTCCAGCAGCAGACTGAAAAAAAAATCCCTAGAAGAAACTTATCTTCAAAATATATTTAACTCAACAGAGTGCAGACTCTAAAAAGCAACCTGAGAATATGTTTTGACTGTTTTGGCTTCTTTTGTAAAAAAACTAGCAGAAATGCAAACTCTTAGATTGTAAAAGATATTTGACCAAACACTCAGTACCCTTAAGTAAAATGAAAGTTACCTGGGATGTCCACCAAGAAAACCATTCTAAAATATTTTTTTGGTATTGCACTAGAAAAAGAACCTTTTCCTTTTCTGGCTAAGCATAATGGAGAATGGAAAGGCAAGGGAGAAAAAAAATTACTAAAAACCTAAATAACAAACTGAAAATGAAACATACAGCTTGACAATGGAATACATCTCCATAGTAAATAAAGAATGTAAGTTATTAAGAATAACTGTACCAGCATATTCCCATTGCAGGTTTTGTTTCGATTGGTATAGATTTATTTAATAAACACTAAAAAGATTTCCTGAACAAGCATGTATGACCTTTTATGTAAAGGTGATAGCTGGAAGATGTTTTTCCTGAATGTTCCAATGCTGTGGCCATAAATAATCACACCAACATTGCAAGGCAAAGTGGNATATTATTCCTGTATCTTTTATAGGCAACATATACTTTCATTTTTCTGCTATACATACATAAAAAGAAGTTTTTACCTTCCCAGAGAGAAAAGAAATCTGGTCCAAAAGCAGCGTAGATGGCTCCTTGATATTCTTTCTTGACAAGCTCCTGAATAGAACAGTTTAAGGAACCTCATCTTCACAAGGAACTATGGATCTCTATTTTGCAAATCAACTTACCATCATATTTCACAGAAAGACTGCAAGTGTCTAATTTTTGAAACTACGGTATCACAAAACATACAAAACTCACCTTTCCAGGCAAAGTGATACATTTAGAAATGTTATATGACAAAATACACCACTGACATTTTTAATATAGGCACACAGAAAGAGATACTTATATATTCAAAATCATGGCAGGCTTCTACAGCCTAAACTGCTATTGTTACACCAAGACTAGTACCAAAAGCACATACAGTACCAAACCAACAGTAATAGACTTTGAGATCTCTCAGCATAAACACTCAAGAGAAAACTCCTCTGCTATACCTTGCCACAGATTTTGCCCTTGCACAATAAAAACATGGTTTGTGGACAAGGGTTTCCATATTGTGAGGAATGCTGCATTCATTAATTAGTAAGGCTTGAGGTGTTTTAAACTTACACAGAATAAACATTTCTCTATTCTTTTCCCCCAAACAGTATGCACATCAACATACAAATGATATGTGCAGTAATATAAAAAAAAAATCTAGTTATTGTTACTGTAATTTAAAGTTCATAACTAAAAAATCCAGTTGTGAATAATCACTAGTGATTGAATATGACTATTTTGGCAGGCTGGAATGGCATGAGCCTTTGCAATCCCCACCTATCTGTTCCTTGCACAGGTCAATCCTGATCCTTTCCTTTCTGCTATAGACAATTACGAGTGGTAGTTTGGATCCTTAAAAAAAGATACAGCTCAAATTGCAGATCTGATATAAAAATGGAAGGTAGATCAGAGAGCACCACCATCTGTAAAAATTCCAGCGCAGGACCATAGTAATGAAAAACCTGAAAAGACATCAAATCAAAAAATCTGTGATACCATATAGGAGGTTCTCTCAGTAGAACTTCCTCAAGTGTTTTGCTGGAAGCACTCGCCTTACAGATAACATCTGATAGAGGTATAAAGGAATAGAAAAATATTTCACAATATCATATTAAACGTAATTATATAAAAACCAAGGAAGTCATTAATTCTGTTTAATAAAGCTTGCTTTCTAGAATGTCAAACATGTGCATCAAAAGAGTTTTCTTATCCAAGCAAAAATAAGATCTACCAGGAACAGACAAATGCCATCAAAAATGTACATATTTTAACAATGAAAATAATAAACTCTTAACTGACACCAATTTTCATAAATAATAATTTTTTTTTCAGCAACAGATATGATTCTGGAGTTCCCATCAATTATCTACTTCCAGTGGAAAACATGAAACAGCAACAGTGTAAAAAGAACTCAAACAAACACAAAAAACCTTTTAAAATTAAATGAAAAAGGTTGGATAAATACAAAATTCATAATTTAGCTGTTTTGAATAAATTGAACAAAGTCTCAGTTTATACTAAAATTTGGTATTGTATTCTTAAAGACAAACATGAAATTTTAAGGACCTGTTTTGAGAACACACAGGGAAAAAAGAAGCATTCCTCAATCTTATTCCATCATTACTTTTAACTTTCAATTCTGACTAAGGTTTCCCCAATTACTAATTTTCTCAGGAAAATAAAACAGATGAATTATAAAACTCTAAGAAAGATCAGGAATAATACTTGCTTCTGGCAAAGCATCAGTATTCCTCAATTGCTGCTCTTTTTTAACAGCAAGGCAAGAACTTAAATGTGCAGTGCTGAATGTCTTTGCTGAAGTGCTCTTTATACAAAATTCTGGAAAGACAACTTCTGATCCAAACTGGGAAAAAAAAAGACAATAAATGTGTTAAAAAAAAGATAAAAATTATTTCTCTTTAGCCAGTTAGATGTATTATTAACAACTAGTATTATGTTTTCATCAGATCTGTAAAACTAAGTAAAAACAGTAGACTTAGATAATCAAGTACTCAGTTCAAAATCTTCATACTGAAAATGTAAACAATGTCTTTCAGTCACAGTTTTCAGTTTTTGCAAAATCATTAGATGTGCATTTGTGACAATAACTTCCATGAAAATGATTCGTGATAGATACAAAACAATCTAATTTTGAACAATAAGTTTTAAGACAAATATTTCAGAGGAGAGCATCTGGATTCCAAGTCCAAATCTTCATGCATTGATCTCATTTATCCTTTTTCATCATGCCAAAAAGCAAGTTGTGCCACTACCCACCCACACATGTTGCATATTGGCTCTTTGAATTACATTGTCAAAACCAAGTTTGGCTTAAAGCATAAAATGCACTGTACAATATATACTCTAAATGAGGTAAACAGACATTTTAAAAACAACCACAGCTGAAAAAATTTATCTCACCTTTCTTTCCCATATCTGAATCTTTCCTCTCCAGAGTTCTTTTAAATCAATAATATTCATTATATCTTCTGAAGACACAAAGTCTGCTGATAGATAGTCTGCAATCTTTTGCCAGCTACTGTAAAAATATTGAAGAATTGATCTTACTGATTTAGTATTACAAATTAACATGTATATTAACACTGCATATTAAGGCTAGAGTTAATGTTTCACTTGCCTACTTCTCCTTGCTGAACAGTCTTTTGTAGGTTAAGACAGACATATATAGCTTTATATTCTACAAAGTAAAAAATATTATAGAACTGCTCATTCAGGGTTTGTAAAAGAAGTTGGTATGCTCCATGAAGGTGACAGCAAAGAACTTTGACAGAAATTAAATAAGATGGCAATGCTCAAGCTGCAGGCATATCATAGTAAAGCTGGATACTAGAAGGTGCAGCAAAGCCAGGCAATCATCACTGGGGCTATCACTGGTCCCTCTACATGGTCTATAGTTAACTTTCCAAGCAGAAATGTTTGGGAATGCAGCACAAGCATTCCCAAAGTCAACAAGAGAGAGAACAGCCAGTATCTGAGGGTTCTACTGGCAGACTGTCTTCTAAGTGAAATCTGCACCATCAGCAGAACAGGAAGAGTAAGTGAGATAACTTTCATCAGAGATACTCTATGCCCAAATGGCTTCAGTTTACGTAAAAGGCAGTAGATTTATTCAGTCAAAGTTGGTTCCACAGGATGATACCAATGGGCACTGAGATCAAGTGCTCATGGAAGTCACTGCAGGGAGTTTATTACCCACTGTATACCTCAGGAAATACTATGTATTAGGTATATTGCTTATTCTATCCAAGTACTGAACATTCAACTTTTTAAATGGCCTTTTTATGTCAATTAGAGGAGGACAGTAAGGACATTACTGGACTTAATTTCAACTTGAATTAATAGTCTCAGTGACTGTTCAGAATAATAGACTCTTCAGGAGCATACAGGAAGTAAACAAGTATTTATATTCCTATTCCAAAGTAGACAAATCAGACACTCTACTTTTCCTCCCTGAACTGTAATACCAAAGATAACTAAGGTAATATAAAATTTAAAGTAAAACCAGCAGAGGTATGGATGCATTTTTTAAAAAATCTGGAAAACTATAATTAATATACACATTATGTAGCATAGTACAACTTCAAAACATTGTATGCACACGAGGGAAGAAAAGTATTTTACCTTTTGGTCCCACAGAAAACAAGAACTTCAGAGGACTTGCTTTTTTGCCTGTTTCTCTTGTTAGGGCATGTATTTACAATAAATATTTACAGCATGAGTAATTCCTCCTCTCATACAATAATAGAAGACTGATCTATGTATTTTCAAAGTATGCACAGAAAGTACTCAAGACACTGGTTTTATTTTAAACCACTGATCTATGCTAACACAAAACAGGAGTGACCTTGTTTATAACCCTGAAACAAATGCCATACCCTTTAGCATCATTTGCTGCAATAGTGATGTGTGCAGAGTGCCATTCTCTCAGGTGTTTCAGGGCACCAATAGTAGGTAAGGAGTCTTTTAACTTGGGTCCATCCTGTTCAACAGCCTGTAGTATTACATCAACCATTGCTCTGCCTAAAAAAACAGTAAAGTACCATGATTCAGTAAATTATTCAGTCTTTTAAAGACAGAAAAGTACTGATTATCACTGTTTGCATTAAAATGGACTAAAATATCAACTCCAAGTAGCTTCATTGAGATCTACAACACTTTTCACGCATTTTACCTCACCTCTTGCTGCTCCTCTTAGATGAACACAGAATATATTGTAATTCCCTAAGTAACAGGGGTTCTATACCTTTCTCCTCTCTCACTCAGCACTGACAGATGGAAGTTGCCTCCCATACAACTGTGCTATCTCATTTTCCTCCTTTTAACTCTAAACTGCTATTTCTCATAGCAGTGAGAGGGCACACCTCAAGTTCTGTGTTCAGTTCTGGTCTCCTCAGTTCAGGGAGGACACTGAAGTGCTGGAGCAGGTCCAGAGAAGGGTCTGGAGCACAAGCCCTATGAGGAGAGGCTGAGGGAGCTGGAGGTGTTTAGTCTGGAAAAAGAGGCTCGGGAGAGACCTTATCACTTTCTTCAACTACCTGAAAGGAGGCTGTAGCCAGGTGGGGGGGTTGGACTCTTCTCTCAGGCAACAGGGTGGACAACAAGAAGACATAGTCTTAAGCTGCACCAGGGGAGGTTTAGGTTGGACATTAGGAAGAATTTCTTCACAGAAAGGGTGATTAGATATTGGAATGGACAGCCCATGGAGGTGATGGAGTCACCATCCCTGGAGGTGTTTAAGCCAAGACTGGACATGGCACTCAGTGCCATGGTCTAGTTGACATGGTGGTGTTCTGTCAAAGGTTGGACTCAATGACTGCAGAGTTATTTCCAACCTTAGTGATTCTATGTCTCTCATTCTTCCCACATTCCTCTGCTGTCACAAACCAACTACTGCAACCCTATGTAACCCTAACCTGCAAGGTGAGATGTATCTCTAGTTTACAAATTCTGAATCCAATAGTTCTTCTCAGCCTCCTGACTCCAATCCACAAGCAATCAGCTGGCAACTCAGGTGTAAGCTGATGTCAACATTGTCCTTTATTTTCATGAAAAACTTCCTGTTGAGTTTTGTATTGCTGTCTATTACTACACTTCAACGCCATTTCAGATGGAAAAATTAATTATACAAATATCTACTTTAAACTCTACTGAAAATTCAGCCTTCCAAAGAAAGTTTTGCTTCCAAAGCAGCAAACTAGTCGAGAAACTGATTTGCAATGCCGACCATGCTCAAGTTCCTTAAACTACAGTAGCAAGAGCTGCATTAAGTTAATTCAGATAACAAACTAACATCCTCTGAACTTTTCCACTTAACTATGGTTTTACCACATGAGTGTTTAGGGTAATAACTAACAAGATAAACTCCAATGAAGTTGCTTTTTAAAGAGAGATTACCTGGGGCAGGCAGTTTATCAGCTAACTGATGCAGACTTTCTGCAGCTTCATCATAGATACTGAAAATGAAGAGCAACACGGTTGGAAACAAAATATAAATAAAGTCATTTAGAAACAAAAAATTACAACTAATAACTAATACTGCCTGATGTAAGTATCTTACATCTCTCAAACTCTGCAGAAACATACCTATGCAATGAGAAATACTTATCTCCTCTTTTACTGAGGCAGAAGTAGGCCTAATGACTTCAAAATAATCTGCAGTAAAACTGTAAGCAGGATTCAACACAGAGTAGCAAGACATTTCTTTTTGTATATATAAATGTCAGCTGTTAGGAACCTGTTCAGTTATCCTATAAAAAGAATCTGTTACTAAAAAAAATTAAAGCTACGTTAAACAAATTAGAATTATTTGCAGTAGTAGGGGAGGATTGTTCATAGTTAACTGTTGCTTTGGTAGTTACTTTCACTTGTTAAATTTTCTTGATTCCCTTGGGTTATTATTGTTAAATGTCATACCACTATATTTTCAATAGAAATATTAACATGCATACTCAGTCAGAGACAGTGACTCCCGACTGTTACTGTCTTCTTCCTCAAAATTTTGTATGGCTCCCAGGTATTCATCAATGCTTGTTTGGAGAGAGTCTTCATTTTTCTGCGTGTCAACATTTATTTCCTCCCAGTCAGAACTGCAGAACTGACCAAGCAAAAAGACTTAATTAAACAAAAATCATTTTGAACATCACAGTTTTTACTTGCTCTACAGACATGCAAACAGTTGAGTAACTTACATTCTGAAAAAAAAGTCTGTCTTACCTGATAGTAACCACAAATAACATGACTTGCAAAATACCATTTCTTTGCACCTGGAATACCAGCCACTGAACATGCTGCAAAGAGATAAAACAATTAATTAAAATAATTAATCCACTGCAATCTATTCTTCCTATTATAATGAACATCTCTGTTGAAAGACTCTCCATAAGTCATTTAATGTGCCACAATAACTTTCCTTTGGTAGTGTAATTAAGTTCTAAACATATTAAGGTGTAGGTAAGTGTCTTAGGAAGTGTCTAACTATTACTGACCTTCTGACTGTTAGTAAGAAAAACTTTTACCTTTCTATTCTGGGTAACATTGCTCTCTCTTTGCAGGACCTGTATCATATCTGAACTAAATCACACTTTTCAAAAATACAGTTTACAGAGTTCACAAGATGAGATGCTCTCTCAACATTTCCATGTAATAAAAAGCACAGAAGTTGAAAACAGCTTAACATCCCCATCTTCATGAATTTTAACAGCTTATAGTGGTTTTCCCAAATGAATCCCAATTATATGACATCTGTGACAAGATGGGCTTTTAACAGCTCAACACTAGATATCCAAATCATGTAAAGAACTAAGAAAGCATTCCTTTAACACGCACAAAAAAAAACAAAACCAAAAAATCCACACAAACACCCATCCCCTTAAAGTACTAAAGCAGATCTTCAGAAATCTATTTTAAGACAATAAAATGATTTAATAAATACCCATGGATTCTCATGGTTCTGAATTGTTACCCTGCAAATATTGCTTCCACTGAAAAAAATGGAAGACATTATAGGAGTAAGGAAAATAACATGCTTCCTACTGACTTGAGAAATAAGCCCTTTCCTACTCTTCCTTGCTCAACTGGGTTGATATTTGTCAAATTTTCAAAACTCTTCCTTTTTTCTCCTGTCCAATCTGTGTCATCATCTAACACTTTAGCTACAGAAATTACATCAGTTTTCCACAGAAAAAGGAGTAGCAGGAGCAGTCCCACACCGAAGCAATTTGGTTTACTTAAATTTCTAACTTGTTTCCCCCAGATCCTAAGATGTGCCTAGGCCTTGTCAATATTTGCCTTACCTTAGTGTCCATTGCTATATTTACCTGGGAATGCGCTCGCACCCGCACTTATAGACGTATTACAGCTGTTTTTCAGGAACTGATACATGTTTGCAGCAATCTCAGCTGAAAAAAAAAAAAAAACGAAGTTTTTCTTAAAAACTAATGAATTACGGAAGTTAAATCTTACTCTCCTGTAAATACAGCATAAAGTTCAGTGTAATATTAGACGTTTCTAGTGCCTTTTTTATTTCTTTAAAGGGAACCGCCATCCGCAGATTTGCAGGTTAAAAAAGGCAAATTCTGCAAAATCCTCGTTAAAGTCGTGCCCGGGAACGCACTGCGGAGTTACACGGCGGTCGCAATAAAGCACGAAAACCCTGAAGTTTCACCCAGCAGGTGAAGCCCCCGGAGCCGGGCAGTGCGGCACCGCGGGGGTCCCAGGAGGCAGGACCCCAGCGCCGACCGCCCGGCCCGGNTACACCAAGGCGGCCCAGGTGAGCGCGGCCTCTGCCCCGCGGGCCGGGGCGGTCGGAACCCCGGGGCCGTGAGGGAGCGGGCGGCACGGAGGGTCAATAAGCCTCAGGGGAGCGCCCCGGGGTTCTCCGCGGTGCTGGTCCTGAGGGTCCCGCTGTCGGGAGCCGCCGTGTGCGACATGTCTGAGGGACAGGGATTCCCGCAGCAGGCGGCCCGGTCCGAAAGCTGCCTGGGGGGAGCTGTGCCCTTGACCGGGAGGGAGACGTTGGGCATTAAATATTCTACAGCGATGTTACAGTTCAAGTGGCGATAATGGAAGCTTGCAGCAGTCGATCTGCGTTTTTGAAACAAACCCCTCAGGGCCGGTGACCTTTCAGTGGTGTTACACATTATACAGCCTTCTACAGGGGGTGTATCGCAGTGCGCCGTCCATTGAAAGGTTATTTGAAGGGGGCGTTGCTGAATATTAATATTTCTTCTATTTTTGAGTGTAAAATAAGTGTTGGTCTAATTAAAGATTGTGGTAATGTGAGCTTTTACTGTGTTAAGTATTATCTCTCTCTTTAGCAATGGGCTACTTTTGGCAGAGCCTGGTACCTCCTCGATGCAAAGATGCAGCCCCCTGGAAAAATAGCAGCTGCGACTGTAATCAGACTTGAAGGCAGACATAAACCTATTTACCATGCACTGAGTGAGTATTGCAGTGGGTCGAAGTAAATTTGCTTTCCTTCACTTATATGTTTTTTCCAATTTCAGTTTTGAAATCAAGCCTGATATAAAAGATTAGATTTTTCAAATGTTTGTAAATTATAAATTAATTAGATTTTTTATCTTATTCCATCATACCCCTCTACAACCCTATGTTGTTTCTTTACCAGTGCATATCAAGCATGTTATTAATTTATAATTCATTTTAAGTAGCTGAATTACAGTGGGTTGTGCATTCATATTTTTAAAAACCTCAAAACATGTTTCATTGTGATTTTAGAGGTGAAGACTTAATTCGCAGTGCACTTAATGAAACACTGATGCAATTCTTGGTTAGATTTTCTGAGTGCTACCTTTCAGTAGGTGCACAGCACCACAGTCTTGGGAGTGTTGCTTCATTCTGAATAAGGTGCAGAGAAGTCCTGTCTTCCTGAGGCAGTGGGCACAAACTGAAACACAGGACGTTCCCTCTGTACATGAGAAAACATGTATTTTACTGTGAGAGTGACTGGAAGTGGTTGCCCAAGAGGTTGTGAAGTCTCCATCCTTGAAGACTTTCAAAAGCTGGTCCTGCTTGGAGCAGGGGCTTTGGATGACATGACCTTTGGAGGCCCCTTCCTGTCTCAGACATTCTGTGATGATGAGGCTGGAACCTGTGATTCTTAAATGAGAGACATAATCCTTATTGTAAGACACTTCTTGCTTAAATAAAACAATCATTTTGCTTTTCTGCAGATTATAAGATTCAGCAGTAAAGATGCTTCTGTGATATTGTTAATTATTTTTAATACCATAGTGCCTGTCTCATGGGGATAAGCATTTTATAAATAATAAAAAGTTGATCCCTCATACTGCTGATACAGTATTTCCTTTAATACACACGCAGATTTTTCTAGAAACATTACTAAAACATAAAGGAGGCCTTGAAGTTTGCTCATACACGTGAGGTGTACATACTAAAATTATACTTGATCTGCTTCATAATAACAGGTAGGATTTGTAGTGGTCTGAAGATGTTTTAAATACCTGAGTTCTGCTGTTGCAAATTTTGTGGTATCCACAAGATGTCACTGGAGAAATAAGGCTGTCTGAAAAACAAAGCAGATGCTGAGAGGGAAAGGTTTTTTGTTTTCCTGTGGGAAAGATCTTTGACACTTCTATGCCCATGAAGTTATAAAGTCCTGAAAACTCATTTCAAGGGTAACTTTCTTTGGTTTGAAGTATTCTATGAATCAGTACTAAATGCATTACACAAGAGATTGACATTGATAGGATACTACTGAGACATTTGATATTCCCTACAAGAGCAAAGTATGGAGGAGTTTGTGGTTGATGTACTTAACACTTTCTTTTTTCTTTTTTCTGAACTAACAAGTATTTTAGTGTCTGTGAGATATAGTTCCTGAGACAGAAAAACATGGTGGGAATTTTTGTTGTTTGGGTTTTGATTTGTTATCCAGGTTGTTAATTAGGTGTTCATGCAAGTGGAAAATTGTTGGCAAAAATTTCCTGAAATGAGCTTATTCTGTCATCTTCCCAACCAAAAAACCAAAAAGGCACGAGTTCCAGTGTCAGTTCCTTGTTGTTTGTGTTGACATACAGTGTTTTTAGAACTGAAATGTCAGCAGTGAAAGCCCACAGTAGTGAAGGTGTTTAAATTGCATTTTCACTTCAGCTGTAATCGAAAGTAGAGCATTAAAAGAACACAAGATTAAAAATGGCAAAAAATTTAAATAAGGTATGAAACTTGCGTTGATTAATTATGTGCTCCTATTTAAAAATGCATGCTCAGTTGGAGCCCTGCTTTGTACAGCTGCTTTGTTACCTACTCAAAAATGTTTTAATCAAGTGAGCCTCTTCAAATACTTGTGTTCTAATATGGTGGTGCAAATGAGTGTTACCTATAGACAAATCATTTTCCAGTTGATTGAATGTGTGGTTATAGCTTATACAGCTGATCAGGGTCATTACTTGTGAAATGAAAAACTACATTTTTTCTCATATTTTCATTTTTTAGATAGTATTTATTAGTATAGAAGATCTGTTAAAATAACTGTCACTGGCAGAGTATTGGTGATAGATTGTAGACATTGCACTTAACAAATTTTTGATGATAAGCCCAAATACGTTTGTATATCCTGTATAACTCACTTCTGCTTGATTGATGCAAATGTGGTTTTTTCCCAAAAGAGCTGTTGGGTTTTTTTAGGGCTTTTCTCCCCCCAACCCAATTTTTTTGTTTCCTTTATATATTTAACCCTAAGTGTAATTATTTAATAGAATTATTTTACTTACTCAAAATGTTCAGTTCTTAAGTAAACATAGGTACTGTTTTTATGACAAGAATAAAACCAATATTTAGCATAATTTGGAAGTAACCTTCTTTGGAGTTTTGGTTGTGATATTTTTTTTTTTTTAAATATAGGTGCATATGCAGCATCATGTGTTGAATAGAACAATACACCTGCCTGATAGCCAGATTTCCAGATCTTAGCTGAATAATTGCAATGATTTAATTATCAGGTCTGATGGTATTTAACCTCTTCACCTGACTTCTAACCTGACAGTACTAATAAAAATAGTAATCTAGGTTGGGGATTAAGTGCTGATTTGGATGGTGTGACTCAAAAAGCTCAGACCTTTAAACTTCAGCTTTATGAAATGTGTATTTATGTGCTACTATATATGTACTGCACACATAATAGTTGTTATTTTGGTTGGTTACCCCTATGGTTCTCTTTAATTTTTTCCACTTATTTCTTCCTTGTAGATGACTGTGGAGATCATGTTGTCATAATAAATACAAGACATATTGCCTTTTCTGGTAACAAATGGGAACAGAAAGTATATTCTTCACATACTGGGTAAGATTTATAGTAAATAATCAAATGAGTCTGTAGTAAGTCGTATTTTCTTACTAGCTCAAGTCTTTTTTTAGCATGTTGGTCCAAAAGGGAAATATATTTACATTTTTGGGGTTTTTTGTTTGTTTCATGTGTTATGATGTTTAAAATGATACAAACCTTTTTCTTCCATTTCTTTTTTTTTTTTCTTTTAATCCCCAGTGTTTCCTGTTAGAGAAATAATCTAACTCAAAAGTAGTCAGAACAATGGAACAAGTAAACAGAAGATTTGGTGAACCAGGTTGTGTCTTGTGTGAACCTCTGAACCCAATGATCTGGACTATTCTGTTTACTGTGTGATAGAAGATATTTCTATTGGCACTACACATTTTTTGTATATATAGTTCCCAGCTTTCCAAGCTTTAATGACTTTATCCTACCAGTACCTAATTACCTGACAGTAAAAATTATTGAATCAGAGGATGAAATAAACCCTGGAAAAACTAGTAAAAAATTAAATGCTCTCAGGATGTACTGATGTACAGTACATTGTTTTATACAGTAGGGAACAATATATTACTCTGGTAGACATAATTTGTTTACAGATGGGAATGCAATAATCAACTGCAGACAGTGTGACAATGATCAGTTCAATGCTTCTGTTTCATACAATGACACTACTAGATAATAATCTCCAAGTGTCAAAATATATCCAGTTTGGAGATTAATAAATCATGTTGAGAAAGCTAATTTTGCTGGGGCTAATGTTGCAATCCTGAAATTTCTTTGCTGAATTGCTGAGAAATTCTTGTTCAGAGTTGATGGAATTTAACTCTTGCTTTTTTTTTCTCTGCCCCCCCAATGACTTCTTAAAATTTTCACTAAAAACCTGCTTGTAAGTTAAAGCACTTGCATAAGTATCTAAGTTAGTTTTGAGTAAGTGAGAAGAATCGTATAGTTAAAACTAATACTAAATTCAATGCAGCCCAGTGGACATGTCTTAATGATGCTGGTCTTATTTTCATTTCACTTAGGCTGATACCTGAGCAGTTTAGTTTACATTATTAGGTACTAATAATGTAGTTAGATCAAAATGAAACCCAGTTTTACCTGACTTCCATGTAATTTCTTACTCCATGCTATCATTCATTTAAAGCTTATGCATAAATCTGAATTAGTGCAGCTTCAATATATCACACAGACTTTAGAAAGATGGATCCATTGCAGTAAAAGTAAAATTTTATTCCTGTAGATATGCCATATCTCGCTGAAGTTTATTTAAAATAGTAAGAAAATAATAAATACTGTTCAAAATGGATGTCTTGTATGTCAGCCACAGTCTGGTTGTGAGTCTTGATCATCTGGAAGTATTTCCAAGTTTTGCTTATCTTACTCTCATTTTATTCTGTAGCTGTTAACAGTGTTTTTAATAAGCAGTTTTAAAAACATACCCATCTGCTTGTGAAGCACAAGCTTTTTAATACTCAAGTGAATAAATAAGAAACTACAAATGGTGTCTTTCGATAGAGTCTTTCAAATAAAACATAGTTTTTGGCCTCATGAGACCAACTTCCTTTTCAGGAGCTTATAATACATTATACTGTTACTTAAGATGTAGTGATACTTGTGTCCACATCATGGCACATAGAATTAAGCTTGTATGTGTGTTCTGTTTTCCTAGTTATCCAGGTGGTTTCAGACAAGTGACAGCAGCTCGGCTTCATTTGAGGGATCCAACTGCTGTAAGTGTTTCCTGTTTTTCCCTTTCATTTGTGAAGCTGGTTTGTTTTCAGTTAATTAGTTCCCATAAACAAATGGGATCAGTTACCTGCATCTCTTGGCTTGTGACACCATTTTTGTAAATGTTTTCAGAGTTAGATTGTAAACTGTGTATTTTCATCGTTCTTCCATGCTGTCCAAAGAAGCTCATTTGCTGCACTAATTTTCCACTTCTTTACTTGATTGTAGTTTCAGGGGTCTGACCTTTCTCATAAGTGAACTGCCTCAAATTTGACTTAGTTAAACTGTACTTATGGCCCTGCTACTTTTTTTAGGACCCAGCAAGAATAATGCTAATCTTAAAAATGTTAAAAAGTGCACCCACCTCTTTTTCACAGTAAAATTCAGCTGTAAGTTTTGTTAAGTAATGATGTTTTTTTAAGTCTTTTCTGCAATGCTATGTGTTCGTGGTCTGTGAAAGAATTGGAAATGGTGATTTTGTTGGACATAAGTCTCTTTACTTACTGTGTTAGACTGTTATGAATTCAGAACATCAGTGTTCATGTGTTTGTGCTGATTAAAAAATAAGGAGCCAGATATGAACATCTTGGTATGTTGACTTACACAGTTAGGAAATTGCTTTTACTAAGGTTTTGAGTGGTCAGCATTGGAGTACTGAATTCTTGAAGTACTAATGGTTCAGAACATGATATGAGGCCCACAGCTATTAATAGATCCTTATGTTTAATTTTGACTGTGAAATGCTTTTGTTTGGGTCACTTTATAGATAAATATAGAAGTGTTTTTTCCTTTATCTAGAGAAATTTTATCTGCTGTAAAATTTTTGAGTTTTGTCAGTGATTTTTTTTATCAGTGATTTAGAAATGGTGGTTTGTCCCAAGACTGTCTTATAAAGGATGTTGTGCAAGTACTCAAGAAAAAAGTAATCTACGGTATGAATTTGCCTGGTTTTTGTTTTTACTATCACAATTTTTTTTTTACTATCACAATATTTAAGCAAACTCAATCCTGCAGTTCAACATTATATTCTGTCTAAAATTTTTTAAAACAAAAGCTTTTGTGAACAGTCTCTAAGTTAGTTTTAAGTCCCTTTGGGACGTCCATGTCTGAAATGGAATCTATTTCATCTGAGCTTCAGGCAGATGCTGTGCACTGGGAGGCAGTGTAACACAACTTGTTAGGACATGAGAATTGGATGTTCTATAAAATACCTTCTGGCATTCATTCTGGAATACCTCTTTTCTTGCCAGACTCATAGATGAATTTCTCTGCACACAGAGGAGGGTTAAAAGCATTGCCAAAAACTAAAGCATGTTAGACAGAGGCTTAGCAAATGGTGATGTGGCTCAAGTCTTGCTTTAATTTAGTGAGACACACTATTTTTTTCAACAGAATAGTGGAGAGTCCTCAGCAGTTAACTCTATCATTCTGTTGAAGATTAAGCATTCAGATGTCCCTCTCATAAAGATATCTCAGATGTGTTTTTGTCATAATTAGTAGTAGTGGATTGTAATTTGCTAAGATGTGCTCTGTATGTGTAGCTGTTAAAGGTTTTGATTTGCAAGGGATTTTATGTCTAGAAACATTTATTCACTTGTTAAATTGTTTTGGTGTGAAATACATTGGGATATGACAAAGGTGGAATGGTGTTTTATTAACAGGTTTTATTTTTAGAACAGGTTTTATTCTTAGAACTATCTTTTAAGACCTTAAAATGTAGTACTGTAAAGAGAACAGTGCCTAGCCTAAGTAAAATACAGATCTTGAAATCATGATCTAAATGATACGTAGTTAATGTGGAGACTTCTGTAAATCACTCTATTTCACTTCTTTTAATCATGTTAAATTCAATTCCTGTGAAGCCAGTGGAATTATTTAGGTTGTAGGAAGCAGGCTGTATCTTCCTGTGGCATCAAAGTCTTCATTCTGTGAAGTGCTGCTTTCATCGTGGAGGCCACTGCTTTTTCTCTGCCTTTGGACCTATTGACTCCTGCTACCTCGTCTTGGTAGTGCTTCATTAGATGAGTCAACATTGGTTTTGGAAATAGTGCTGTTACAGAAATTANATCACTCTATTTCACTTCTTTTAATCATGTTAAATTCAATTCCTGTGAAGCCAGTGGAATTATTTAGGTTGTAGGAAGCAGGCTGTATCTTCCTGTGGCATCAAAGTCTTCATTCTGTGAAGTGCTGCTTTCATCGTGGAGGCCACTGCTTTTTCTCTGCCTTTGGACCTATTGACTCCTGCTACCTCGTCTTGGTAGTGCTTCATTAGATGAGTCAACATTGGTTTTGGAAATAGTGCTGTTACAGAAATTAGGGCAGTAAATTAATGGAAGAGACTACTTCCAAGGAAAAGGATGTTGTAAACTTGCACAGTGTTATATAGAGACTTTGCAATGGATATGACTCACTTTCAGTTTATATGAGACTCCAAGAGTGTGTGTATATAGCAGGACTTGTAATACTGTTTAGCATTGGCTTTACTCACATGTATCTGAATTCAAACGTACAAATCCCCAAGATAAATATTCTTCTAGTACAGTTTTGTTTCTTCTATACAGAGAGACTGTTTTTAGGAAAACCTGGTTCACAGCTAATAGCTAATTAAAAAGGTTATAATGAGTAATTTGATGCAAAATGCTATAGTGTATGCTTAGATGGGGGGCTTAAAGTCATATTTGTCAGAATTTATACAAGGTTACTGTAGTATCATCCTTGATTGCTTCTAGTTCCTTCATAAGGTACCAACATGGGAACGGATAATGATCTGATATTCTCATTTAGTGGAGGTTGACCTCATTGTATCTATCTTACTAACTTTGGAGCTTTATGTTCCTTGCAGGTGGTAGTAGTGCTTCCAGAAGGATTTGTGCTGAATTTGAATGTACATGTGCCTTTTTTCATAGGCTTATGGGATGACTCAGATTGAGAACACCAGGAAATCTCTAGTCCAACCTCCTACTCAAAGCAGTGTCAGCTATTAGGCACATAAGGCTGCTGGAGATCTGTCCAGACAGATCTTGAAAGCCTTCCAGGGCAACCATTTGTAATCCATGACTTCTCTTTGTTGAAAAGAATAAAAACCCCCATCTGTCCAATCATAAGTGTTTAATCTCAGATGTATAATATAAGCCTGAGGTTGACAAAATATTACTTCTTTTTTTTCCAGCTGCTAAGTATCTTTTATGTTAAGAATACAAAAGGAGGTCTTCATAGTTGATGTTTTGTATAGAGCTTAAATTTCCATGTTCATTGTGCCAAGTTTTTCA
>WEIV01030741.1:3162-64975 GCA_013390005.1 Calyptomena viridis
TACAAATTAGGTGATTTCACTACATATGAGGTTCCATAGAAGCTGTGCTCTGCTAAACACGTGCCAGGTGTGCGTAGCTATCACTGAAGCTGCGCATGAGAATTGCATGAGTGCTTTGAGGGAAGATGAAATGCCCTGAGGTTGTAACTACATCTTGTTTTTCAAAACAAACATTACTCTTTCTGTGCTTCATCACTACACGTCTTACATGAAGACTAGATCTTTTTGTCATTAAAGTCTTGGCTGGCAGCTCATTCTTTAGAAAAACATATATTCATTTTAATTTTTCGAAGTAAAACCAGTGATGTCAACAGCACAGGAAGGACAATGGCCTGTTGGAATGAGTCCAGAGGAGGGCCACTAAGATGATTAGCAGGATAGAGCACCTCTTCTACAAGGAAAAGCTGAGAGAATTGGGGCTGTTCAGCCCAGAGAAGAGAAGGCTCCAGGCTGACTTAGTTGCAACCTTCCAGTACCTGAATGGAGCCCACAAGAAAGACGAAGATGGACTTTTTACAAGAGCTTGTAGTGACAGGACAAGGGGAGAGGGTTCAAACTGAGAAAGAATAGGTTTAGACTAGATATTAGGAAACAATTTTTTACTGTGAAGGTGATGAGGCACTGGAACCAGTTGCCCAGAGAAGTTGTGGATTCCCCATCCTTGTAAGTGTTCAGGGTTAGATTGGATAGATCTCTGAGCAACCTGGTCCAGTGAAAAGTGTCCCTGTCCAAGGCAGGGTAGTTGGAATTAGATGATCTTGAAGGTCCCTTCCAATCCAGGCCATTTTACGATTCTATGAAATATGTTTTAACTGAAAACAATCTTTCCCAGTTGTATCCTGGGACCCTGTTCTTAGTACTCTAGAAGTCAGCAAGACCCATAACTGTGATCTGATTCCAGCTCCATGAGACAAAGATCCAGCAGCAAACAGGGCACTGAGACCTTCTCAGCAAAGGTCAATGAACCATATAACCAGGCAGCCCTTTGACTCTTCCCAAAATGAGATGGCAGTAAATTGGCTGGACATCAACAGGAAACTTCACACTTAATTGCTTGCACCAATACCCATGTCACCTTTTGCTTCCGCTATTGAACAATAGGAATAAAAAATCTCAGTGGATTGGTGTTTCGTATTCTTTCTGTGCTGGTGAAAGTAAAAAGCATAGGAACATCCAGACCATGGAATTTTACTTTAGAAGCACTTCTTTTACATATTAATAAAAAAAGACACTACCAAAACAATCATACACTGTTAACCTTCATGCCAGAAGAAAGGGAATCACTAGAAAGAGAAATAACAATTTGGGAAAGAGGTTAATTATGTGCTTTCATGTACTACTGGAAGAGTTCAGGTGTTCCAATATAAAGAGCTCAGATTTTTCTTTGTGTGCTTCATTTCTAAGTTTGTAGTCTATCATTCTGCCAAAATTCAGTCTGAGTAGAAAATCATTTTTCAAGATTGCATGAAATCAATTGAGAAGTTCTTAAAATTAAGATTGCTTTAGACTAATTTTTTTCTGCATACAGAAAAAGAAAAGAAAAAGCTTTCAAGCTTAGTCCTTATAGTGAGATCTTTTACTCTGTGTTAATGAGTGATTCCAGGCCCCTGCACTTCCACCCACGCACACTGCAAATGTTAACTTTATGTTAACCTAATAGACTTTGTCCAGCCTGGCTGCTGCGTAATTACAGCTGCTTCTTGTAAGCCAAGAACACAAAAGAAGTAGGTGTCCCTGGGTGAATTGTTGCTTAGTCCCTTTCAGCAGCAGCTCTCTCCACAACCAAGGAGTGGTATTTTAAACCCCATGCACTCTGCTTTGCCTGAGACTTGGGAACAGTGTTTGGCATCACACTCTGTTTTTGTGTTTCATATGCCAGGCTTTCTTTGCAAAGGAGGGAGCAACAGGAGTGCTCAGCCCAGGTCAGGTAGGGAGAATATCTCTTCAGCTGGAGCCATGGGGAATTCTCTGCTCTTATAAATATCAGTGTGCTTCTCAAGGGCTGCTCAGCAATGTGCCTGGAAAACTTAGGAATTCAGATATCAAGTATCATTCAGCATGATTTTAGTGATACACAATATTTTAGGGAGAAAAAATTCATACCATTTTTATTGACTGCTTTAGGAAAACAAACCTCTCATATGCACCACCTTCTTGAGGAGATTCTTGAACATTCTTGAACATTAAATCCATGGATACATGCTTGGATTCACATCTGTCTGGAAGTTTTAACCTATTCCCAAAGGGTGATGAGTTGGAAGCTTTAAGATGCAGTTGGATTATAAGAGCACTATCGTTCATGCTCATGAGCATGGACCTATGGCCATGCTACGACCTATGGCCTATTTTCCAGATGCTTGTGGCAAACCTTCTGCCCTGGGTAACCCACCCTTCCCACTCTAGCTCATAAGCCAGGCTGTGGTCTAGCAAGCCTGTACTATGTGTGAGTTGGATATACATATACATCTGTCCTGCCAGCTAGCTGAGACAGCGACATTAACACCAGTGAGATCTGTGATCTTAGAGCCCTAAGTTATACCTTTTCATTTTCTTCTCCCACCTGTTATTTGTTTCAAATATCTTTTTAGGTAATGAGGTATCCAGGCATATCAGTTTGCCTCCAGCCTCCAGATTCTGTTAAGATATTAATAATCAACCTTCAAACTTCTTTGAAGGCTAAGTCTAAAAACAAAATACTGGTCTTACTTGTTCTCCCATTACGCAATTTCCTGTTTTTCTTCATTTTGTGCCTCATGAGACCCTGACTCTGTGGCTCTACCCTGGAGAGATACAGTCAACTCTCTTCATGGGCAACTTAGGCACCAACCCAAAGCCTCAGCTGTAAGCTAATAGCCAGAAAAACTGTAGATGACCAGTAAAGAAGAAATTGATCTAGTGTTGATGACACATGTACATGTCTTTTGATTTTGTTTTTTCATGTTTTCTTAAAAACAAAAGTCAGAATAAAACTAGCTACTGCAAAATAAGGGAAGAGGAAACAATGAGGTGAATGTCATCCTGCACAACACAAAGTAAATATATTGCAAAACTAGTTATAAGAAAGCCCTTAGCTTGCAATACACTTGTTTTTCTAAACAGGCTCTTTCTCAATAAGTATGTGTCCAAACACCTAAGAATTTCTTTATGAGCTTCCTAAAATGAAGGCACATGCTGGATTTCATGGATTTTAGATTTGAATGCCAATGATTAACAAATACTTCCTACTAGGTAAGGAGCAATCCAAGGATTGTAAAAGCAATTCTAACTGCTTAGATATTCTAATACATCACCCCCACCCACGCCCCCTAAATTTTTGGGTACCTATGCTAACCTCCAGTTTGTAGTACGACTTGATCTCATTGCACACTCAGATGTTCTTTGCAGTCCGTGTTCAGTAGTTCTTCCATGGGCTAGGAGGTGATCACCTGGAAGAGAAGAGGATCTAAGTGAGAGAGATTGTGAACTTTGGAGGTAGAGAAACAAGTAGCGAAGTAAGAATGACCATGAAGAGCAACAAGCAGGCACTTCACTCTGTGAAAGAAAAGCCTGACTCCTTTTGCCTTAGTTAAGCATAGAATGGTAAGATCACTTGATCTGGCATTTATTTGGACAGAAGTTCCATTTATTTTTGTAAAAATGAAATACACAGCCAGATTCACTGCCTTCTGCTATAAAGGAGTCTTTGGAGATCTCAGAGCTAGGACTCTCCGGTGAATGGAGGAGGACAACCTCGTAGCAGAAATATAGTCCTGGAGCTGAAGGAGATCTGGGCACTATTTGCAAAACCACTGCAGATTCACAGTCATCAACACTGCTAAACTCAGCATAACTCTCCCAGTTGGGGTTTCTTTCTTCTGTTTACAACCCTATCACATGGAGGTTTAACCCTTCTGTTCTCAACTGCACAGAGCTGCACTGTCACACAGAAAAATCCTTGCAGTTCAGATGTTACGGTGTCCCTTCCACCCCAAGACCTCAGACAAACAAAAAAGCAAAGTATCACACTCAGGATAATCCCAACAGGCTGACAGGACATGCCAGAAAACCTCCAAAGGGATGTATTTCAGGAGCCAGCTGGACTCCTTGCTGCCTAGGAAGGGCTTGAGAGCAGTGCCATAAGTTCAGGTGTACGTCAGGGTGTGTGCTCTTTCCATTCCCAGTGCAGGAGAACACACTCTT
The DNA here is from genome assembly GCA_013390005.1 of Calyptomena viridis. Classification (NCBI taxonomy): domain Eukaryota; kingdom Metazoa; phylum Chordata; class Aves; order Passeriformes; family Eurylaimidae; genus Calyptomena; species Calyptomena viridis. Next base: position 7,342 of record WEIV01030741.1, read on the forward strand.
GTCCACAGTATGACAACAATGAAGGAGGGCTGATAGCTTTCCCATATCCTTAGGCCTGTAAACAGACTTCTTCAAACTCACAATACCTCTTACAGTCTCTTTATGCATTTAACCTGCCCACGTACCATGGATACGGGGTAGAGATGACTGCAGTTCAAAATCAGGCAGGCATCATATGCTCCATACATTTGCTAGGAGCTAAGTAGAATGGTTTCATTGCCCCTTACAGCACTGCACAAAGATGTTGGGCAAGGATTTTCTTGTGCTCTCCTCATGAAAACCGAGCCAAGGTCCTCATAAGTGGTGTATAGTAGGAGAATGACAGACAACATGAGATGTTCAGACTGGATATTAGGAACAGTTTCTTTTCACCACGAGAATAGTTAGGCAGTGGGACAGGGACCCAGAGTTTCTGCATTCCCTGTCTTTGCAGGTTTTCAAGACCCAACCACATAAAACTCTGAGCAACCTGGCCTTGTTCAGAGATGATCCTGTTTTGGTCAGGTTTTGGGGAGTGGAGATGCCCAAAACCCTTCCCAGCCTGAATTGTTTCATGAGCCTACACACTTCGAATCTCTTCTTTTCTAGGGAAATGGAAGAGAAGTCTTTGAGTGCTGTACATCAAAGCCTGCAATTTCCCTGCTCCATGCTGTTGCTCAGAAAGACAAGCTTCCCTGTGCATGGACTTGGTCTCCTGTTCCTGCAGGAACCTATTGCTACAGATTTCCCTCTCCACCTGAAAAACATTGAGGAGACTATGGTGCTGAAACAGAAAGCAGAGTAGTCTCTGCTAAGATTTATCTTGTCTGATATATTTGGGAAGGAAGGAGGAACAAGGAGAAGCAAAGTTGGTCCAAGCTGTCACAACCTCTAAAACCAGTGAATTTAGCAAAAGTTAGCAGAAGAAAACATAACCTCTGCTGTATTTCTGTAGAAAGATGACTCACTAGTCTCCCACATAGCAAGGACTTTGGGCCACAACTGCAAAAGGCACAAATGCATTCTTGCATAAATGAGAATGCAAGTATTGCTCTGAGGTGTTTAGCAAGCGTTTCCTTGTATGCACATGATTTCTGAGCAGCACTTGACTATTCTTTAAAATTATCTTATCCATAAACTGTGGCATCAAAGCAGCGCAAAGCTTCAAAGAGACATTTCTGAAACACACCCTATCATTTCTCACTTTAAGTGAGAAATTTCCCATATCCTTAGGCCTTTTACAGACTTCTTCAAACTCACAATACCTCTTACAGTCTCTTTATGCATTTAACCTTTCTCAATTTAAGTGAGAAATTACATTGATTGGATGTTAACTTCTAGCCATTACCTTGAATAGGACCATCAGGTAGCCTGCCCATCTTCTGAGAACATTCAGCTTTTCTACCCTGTCCAGAAAAGATGCGTCCATTGCTGTATTTCTGCTGCACTGATAAATGGCAGACACCTGCTTTAAAAGCAAGATTAGATAACTGCAGTAAGATTGTGGGAGCAGAGCTGATGCCTTAAGAAGAGTCAAAATAGTGTCCTTCAGCTGTTGCCAGGCCAGCCCGTGTGTCCCGTGTGTGTGTGTCCCCTGTTCGTGTCCTGTTCCCATGTGCTGGCTTGTGGCTGCTGTCCAGTAAGAGTCCAAGAAGGTGATACTTCAGCCTGCATGTCCCAGAGCCCTGGCACACTGAATATTGTTGCTATTATGTGAAGCACTTCTTTGTTCATAACTCCTTGGATAAGTGTTGATACTACCTTGAGCAGGTGCTAAGGAGCACTTAGCAGGCCAGAGGAGACAAGAGGTTTTCTCTCTTGATCCGCAAAGTGACACCTTAATTCCAAATTTTTCCAAATAACATCAAAATCTGAAAGTGATCTTTCAAGAGGCATCTAGCACACAATAGAAAGTTGTTTTCATGTTTTCTGAGCAGAGCTTTTCAGCAGAATTGTAGACTACTTGGGGAGAATGTCTGATTCCTTACTAGTTTGGTGACCAGGAAACCAGAGGGGCATTTTAATGTACACATTGTAAAACCAGAAATGAGGTCTACATCATTTAAGCAAGGCTTGGTTTCACCAGAACAAAAATCCCTATGCTTTGTAAAACAGTGTCAGTGTTCAGAAAAGGATCTGTTCTACCACTGTACTCATGTGTGCTAAAATAAGTTGTGGCCTTGGAATTACCATACTGAAGTCATCAGCATCTTGGGTAACTGTGAATCAAGTGACATTTGATGCAAGCCTGAAAGATGTCCCCTTCAGTGCTTTTCACAGGTTTCTGTGATGGGAAATACTTCAGGATTGCATTAATATACTTTGCGTTTTTAACTTCTCACGCAAAGTATCTGTGTACTGTGAGGCAGATTGAAAAGATGGATTTATACTTGTCTTAAACAGATGGGCCAGATCCTGGTCCTGATTGCAGCTTCATGAATCTCTTTATACTCATGTGAAATGGAAATCAGATGCAAAGAAATTGTACCAAGGTGTGGCTCAATGCTTCAGGCCTCATCTTCTCTCATCTCAACACTGCTCTTTTAGAAAATTGGACTAGTGTAGATAAATTTAAACTCTCTACAAGATCATCACCAAATGTCTCCAGAAGGGTTTCCACTATGGCATGCCTTGTGAAGTCTCTGTTGAATGCCAATCAATGCAGGAATGTTATCACTATGAAAGCAACCAGGTCTGCAGGGCTAAAAGCTGGAGAAGACATGGATTTTTCCTCTTACAGAAGTCTCTTTTTCCTGTATTGGAATTTGCAAACTTACATGTTATACAGCAAACCAAATACATTAAATAATGCATTGTTTATAACGCAACAGTATCTAGCAGCTGTCAGACTCTACTGAGGTAAGTCCTGTGCAAAACCAAAACGAAGTGACGACTCTTAACCTTTGTGCTCTGCCCTCTTGTGATTATCTATGCCCTAGAAAAGACTATGACTACAGATAACAGATGGGGAGTACAAAGACATAGTGAGAAACTATCCCTCAGCTTCTTATCCAAAGTGGTGTGAAACAATCCTAAGGTTAATGCAAGCAAGCCCTGCAGCTCTGTAACAGGTCTGCTATTGCTTCCAATAAAGCAAAAATTACTTGCAAGAGGGAACAATCCAAGGAGAATCAAAGCAGAAATGAGAATGGGAAAACTATAACAGTAAGATGAAAAACTCCAAACCAAACCAAAAAAAGTCCAAACAGAACAGAAAAGAAAATACACAAGGTAGAAGAGGGAGAAAATATAGAGATGGGAGTTTTATAACTTTTTAAGGTTCAGATAATGCTGTGACATGTAACTCCAACTGCTGGCAAAAGATTATACGAAAAATTCATAATTTTTGCCTTTTCTTCTAAAAAGATGAGTGAAAAAAAACAGAGATCTATTTCATTGTGGGGGGTACATTTTTGTGGTGATTAACACATATCTGTTGCACTACAGATAAGTGAAAGTTTGTGGAATATCCCCCTGCATTTGACATGGTACCATTTTAACTTATAAAATGGCCCAAACTTGACATGATCTGGAAAACAGGCTCAAATTTGGAGCCCTGGAGCCTCCTCTGCTCCATCACTGCCTCCTCCTTCCCTGACTAATTAACACTGTTGATTTTAATAGACTTTTAATAGGCTTTTGTGCTTGTGTACTATATTTTGTGTTCATGATTACTTCAGAGCAAATCACCTTTGACTCCTGCCAGTTACCTCACACTATACAATGCAGGTGTGCCAATTCAGAGCATCACGAATCAACTCATTCTTGTAATTTTGCATTTATAGAAGTCAAAGCACCCCTATTCATATGGATGATGTCCAAAACCTTGTGTATTGTGGTTGTCAACATTCTATGTGTGCTGATGTTCCAAAGACTGCTGCGGTACGATTTCAGAGCACTGGCATATATTAAGGTATATCAAAATAGGTGCAAATTCCTTTTAATCATCTTGGACATAAAATTTTAGATGATATTTTAGAAAGTACATTTAGAAATTATGGGACCATTTCCTTTTTCATAAGAAAAATGAATGAATATTTACTGAATGGTTTGCTGCAAGTTTCTCAAATATATTTGTAGCTAAAGGTCTCATGTTTAAAGATGACATAGACTCAAGATAACTAACTCAGTGGCTTTATAGATTTAAAACAGAAGCAGCAGCTTCTGACACTCAATTTTTTTCTATTTAAACCAACAATAACTCAGTTAAGATTTTCCTTGATGAGAAACTTTGGTCTCTTTAAAGAGAAAAATGATCAGCTATTGATTAACAGAAATTCATAGCCTAGCGTTATTTTTTTAGTTAAGCATCACTCGGAAAATAGGAAATTTTAAAGCTAGTGGTATAAGTTAGTGTGATTCTTTAGGTTCCCAGTGTGGGAAACAGTGGGACCAGAAAGAAAGAGGCTCTTTCAAAGGGTAATTCAAAATAGGAGTCTAAATTAGGCTACTTACTCTTCATATTTTTAGTATATATGGCTACTTGCAGAATTGTAGGCCTGGAGATGTGCCTGTGGGTCACTGAGCTCAATCTGGGCTATGGCAAACAGGCTCCCTGTAATCCTCCTAAAACAGGGCACTCCATGTTTTTCCTTCTTCTTTGGGCTAACTCAGCAGCTTCCAGGTTAGGAGCCGTCTTCTGATTTCCAAACTGAATTTTGACCCAGCCACTATGTGCCCAGCTGCTGCTCTGCCAGTAGTCATTTGGCTTCAGGTTACATGTCCTTGTCTCCAGTGTCACCTGCTCCAGTGCAGTAATAGCCAGCAAAGGTGTGTCCTTACATTTTCATAATTGCCTGGATGCAAGGAGTGAATGGCAGAGCTGATAACAAACTCCTTTATCCCCTGTAAATGAGACAAGCAAAGTGCAGCTACAAAACGTGTAATTTGGATTGAAGCCTGATTGCATCTATGTCTCAAGAGAGCTAAGGAACAGCCTCAGACAAAAAGCTTTTTAATTTCATATGTAAAATAAAGTGAAAGAAATAGTCCAAGACAGACTCCCTTTTTTTGTGGCCCTGGTATCAAAGCAGTTAAAAACAACCAGAAAATTAAGTTAGCAATAAACAGGAAGGCAATTACAGAAAGTTTCCTGGGAGAAGACATTACATTTTTTTCCTGACAGCCTTCAGGTTTGATTGAAAAATGGAATGTTTTGAGTTGGCAGTATTTCAGAAAAAGTGCTACAAACTGACAAGATCTTGACACGCTTTAAAATGCATGGGTTGTATAATCCTCAGGCATATTGGAGTAACAAGGAAAGAAATAAAATTAAAAAAAACAAAAAAACAAAAAAACAAGAAAAACAGAAAAAGCATCCAGTGTTTGTTTTCAAAACTCACTGTGGAAAAGTAATACTGAATATTCTCATATGCACAGGGTTCTTTGGTACGCACAGAGCTTAATTGGCATTTGGCTTTGAGGTCATGTCACACCGCTTTCATACATATATTCACCCTCTGCAGTTCCATTTTAAAACTAGGCAGGACTTCAGCTGAGTTATAGATAGCAATAATATAAACGATGGCTGCCAAGCACCTCTAATTACAAATATCCTTTGTTTTTTCATTTTTTCTCAAATAGGAGCATACCTGATACACTCCTGGAAAGTTTCTCATGGTCTACAGGTAAAAATACCTAGCAATAAACAGGTAATAGCTAGTATTTGAGTGGGAGCTTACCTTGTTTCATCACACTTTAGCAGTTGATAAAGCACAGGAATGACTAATGGCTGTATTCAGTTCTGCAGTTCCTACCAGGCAGTAACAGTCTGTGGTGCATTGGAAATACTTTTTTACCTGCCAAGACCTTACTACGCTGAACATATCTTTGTCACCAAATTCTGAGGGAGCTCAGCCAGGTGGGGAAAGAACCAGCTACAGTCTTCTGGGTGTCTCAGGCTCCCCTGAAGGGACACAGGTGCATGCACAGAGGACCTGTGTGTGCTACAACCACATTTCAGATCACCATGGTTGAGGCAGCACTCAACTCCATGGCACGAAATTGATTCGGTTTTGCAATGGGCAGCAGAGCACCCCTCAAGAGTTGGGACATAAGCCCCACCTCAAAAGAGAAGTAGATGGATGATCTTTTTGCCTGGAATAGGCAGAACCTTGTGCAAACCAGTGTTTTTAACAAACTTCTTACTTGTATTTCAGAATAAGAAAATCTGCCAGAAGCCTGGGAGAAATAGGTTAGATAATAAATGAATTAGTCTTATTATGGAGGGCAGTTCAAGTCCACTGATGCTACTGTAGCAAAAGAGATGTTGCCCCTTCCTCCAGCTCTTGGGAGGACCCAGGGACCATCTAGACACAGGTTCAGTGAGTAGTTCAGTGATGTAATGCAATGGAAAAATATTCTTTTTTTGTCAGAGGGCATCCTTGGTTCTTTTGTCTAATCACCTTTCTTGCCTGTGACTGCTCAATCTCTGGCTTTGATGCAACAAAAGTACCTGCTGGTCCTGGTGGAAGAGGGAGAAAGGCAGAGGCAGAGCAGGACTGGTTTTTGCACTGGCAGCCTGCAATTATACCAGCTAAAGCAGAACATTAAACTGCAAATAAACACCAGGAAAGGGAAATGGATTATCATTGTAACTGTTTGCCTATTTGAAAGTTGACTGGAAAGCCTAAATATAATGGATTTTCTTGTTTTATTTCAACATAATATAGCTGTATTGCTATTAGGATTTCTCCATTTCATGGTCATCCAATTTCCCAACTGACTCACACATTATAACACCAACTTGCAGGACACTAGATTAATTTAATTTCTCTGTCCTTTCTCGCCCCCCCCCCCAGTTCCTAAAAACTGAAATAACAATATTTAGCTATGTGATATGTAGGTATTGAATTGTTTCAAGTTTTTAAAATCGTTTACCCTTTGAATATTAAAATGCTCATATGTACCAAGCACTCATACGGAAAAGTTGTTGGTATACGAGATGTGATGTTTCTGAAAAATGGCATTTCTTTCAGTGAAGGCAGCTCTGACTTAATTTTTTTTTTATTTTCTTCACCTTCTTTCAATGAATCGCAGGGCTGAAGAACTCTCCAAGAAGTCACCATCCATTCAGGACGAGGTTATACCTTCCAGTAGAGGTTGGATGTGTTATGGTGCAATGTTAGTGGACTCTCAACAGCTCATTCATACATTTCTGTGAGCGGCTACTCCAAACTGGACCAAATCATTCAACTGACACCTTCTCGATTTCTTGATGCTGTAATATTCTACAGATTTAAATACCTGAAAGAAAGAAGGTTTTAAAGTCAAGTTTCTGTATACTAAAACTTAAGGAGCTCCTGGCAATTTTGAGCATAACAGGATTTTCATGTTTCTTTTAACTACAGTGACATTTCCTGTTATTCTATCCTAATTGGCACACTACCTGGATATTTTAATAGTGTTTTAATCAACACGGAATTAGCAATGTTATTTTAATAGTCATTACAATAACCAAAGTAATAGCTTCCAAGAAGCTTTCAATAAATTTCCTATGTTTCTAAGTAGGAGAACAAATTCAACACCATTTAAATTACAACACGTTTTTCCTGCACACACACACAGGCTATGCAGGCAAGTATATTTTTTCTGAAAGATGATACAGAGAAAAGTTTTCAGTGGACAAAAGCCAGGCAAACTAACTGAAAGTTGATATTTATTTTTGACTTATGGAATTGCATTTCACTATGATTTCCGACTTTGCAGTGCGCTATGGGAAAAAACCCAGACTCTATGGATGTCCTTCTACAATTTGGGTGCTTCCACAGCAATTGCAGTGAACAGTGTTTCTTTTCTCCTATATCCAAGGCAAAGTGCTGTACATCAAGCTGTACATACACATCCTGCTCATTCTGTTCACAAAATTAACTCACGTAATTGCTAGAAACTGTTTGAATTGTTCCATATAGCAAGTGTCTTACCTTAAAAAACCTCAAGTTTATAGTTGCAACAAATAAATACATATTATCTATCTGCCTTCTAAAAGCCAACAGAAGCAGTTTCATTGCGAAGTATACAGGATGAGTTCAATCATGCATAGAAGTATACTATACCAGTGCTAAACTGGCTTATGTACTCTGCATAAAAAAAAAAAAACCGGCCAAATTTTATAGTGATCTTATGATCATGTATGAACTTATGCTCTGAAAAACAAATCTTTGAGTAGAGCTCTTCACTTTCTAAAAGCACATAATTAGGACATTGCTGTTGCAAAGCCATCTGCAGAACAGCACCAACTGTCTCAGTAATGAGTTAATTTCAGAGCCTACACAGGACCACAAAACTGCTCATATTCTTGCACCTTTCCAAAACGAGCAAAGGAAGAGGCAGTTCCCAGTTATTTTTAAAAATTAGTCCCATTATACTGCTCTAACAGCTTCATCAGTGTATGGTGATATCCAAGGAAAGTGCAGCAGAGTTTGTAAGGAGATATTATTTTTTGTTAGACAGATACAGCTGAAATAAATATGTAGCGGTTTTTTCAACACAGTTTTCCCTAAAACTATCTTTATGTGAAGCACTCCAAGCACGTAATTTTTGTGTTGTCACCTTTAAAGCAGATGACTGATTACCACCCAGGTCACAGTTAGCTCCCAGACTAGGGAACTGACTTGGCTGAATAACAACTACCCCTAGGATTTTTGCTCCCAAAATTATTTTCAGTCAGTTTATTTCCTCACATCGCTTCACCATACAGACACACACCACTTCCACCTGTGCAGACAGTAACAAGTCAAAGAGGCCAGGATTGGGACATACTAGAAATAATGGCTTTATTTGTCATTTTTCGCCAGAAAACTGTTTATAAGCATTCGGCTCATGCTGAGCTTATCCTCATATCTGTTTTCACCAATGGAAAACTTGCCTTTTCCCCTATGCAATCTCTGCTGGCTGTGCCAATCCCTGTGAGCAAGAAGCCCTGGATTCTTTGCTGAGCTGACTCAGCTCACTAACCCAGCAGAAAGCTATTCACCTTCTGAAGGATTTTCACTGTTTATTTTTGAGGGGTTTTCCCCCTGCCATGACAGTGATTTCAATTATCTCACTAAAGAGACCAGTGCATACCATATCTATCAGGAGGTTACTAGACCAACCACTCCCCTTGGGGACAATAAACCACCATACTGACATGGTCCCTCCTTGCCTGACTCTCCTCAGTCTTTACAGAAGCCTTGTAAAAAAACTGATAAAACACAGTTTGGGCAGGTCTTATAAGCTACTTGATAACATTTTGTCTTCAAGAGAGCAGGTAACAGCTTACCTGGGCATAATGACAAAGGACAAGTCTGTCACCAAACACAGAAGACATCCCATGTGCCTCACACACAAAGCAATGCTAATTTAAGGCTGTCGGTATTTCACTGACAAATCCAGGTATGTCAGTGTTTGTGAGCCAGAAAGACTTTTTTCCATGGAAGTAATTAGTTTAGCTGGAGACAAGGCACAGGGAGGGCCTTTATTTTACACAGGTAAAATAAATTACAGCTGGCGAGCAGAATCAGAATGAACTCAATAGACCTGACTGAACCATCTCTGCCTGTTCTCAGTGACCATTGTATGACCTCATTATGTAAAATACACCTCTAGTTTCAACTATCTACCGAGACTTCAAGGCAATTAGAGAGAAGTCCATGTGCTTCCGTGCAATGACAGTGCACAGTGTCTGCAATGGCTAGAAATTGAAACTGGAAATTGAGGCTCAAAGCATTGCAAAAGTTCAAAGAGGCAGGATTAGCCAACCAATGTCATGGGGATAAGATGGAGACAAACCTTTTCAGCTCCTATATGTGAAAAATGAGTGAATGAATTCTTTTTTTTTTGTCTTTCACACACACGTTATAGAAATACTTCTGTTAGCTTATATACAAGTGCTCCTTGTTAAAGTTTTTGTATATGAATATTGTTTAAGCTGACTTTTTCATAGGAATACTCCTGTAAGCTTTCCTGGTTAAAGTTTTTGAATATATACCTCTTGTTGTTAGAACACATTAATGTTTTACACATATATGTGTCATGTTAAGACACATGAATGTTTTACATATATATACCTCTTGTTGTTAACACATGGTGAATGTTTTACACATATATACCTCTTGTTGTTACAACACACTAATGTTTTCTATTAGACATGTATACCTCTTTTTGTTATAAGAATATAGTTTGAAAATAAAAAGGGCCCCAAAGGAATTGAGAGTGTGAGTTTAGATAACCAATCCAAAACCCCAAAAGAGTGAGACCAGCTAAGAAGAAAAGGAGTTAAAAAAAAAAAGCTAACAGACTCCAGGAGTGTAAGACCAGCTAAGAAGAAAAGAAGTTGGAACAGATAGGTGACTCCCAAGGGTGTGAGCCCAGCTGAGTTGGGAAGATGAACAAATTCAAGGACTATCCTAAAATGTATTTACCTGATAAAGCAAAATAAAAGGCCCGCCTAAAGGAACTGAGCATGCTCTAAATAGACATGGAAAATGGAAATGAGCTAATGAATATGTTAAATTTGTATGAATATGTAAACCATAAACTGTATAAAAACCAAAAACTCCCTGAGCAAAGTGTGTTCTAACTCCGTTAGACAGCTGGTACCGCTTTGCTTTGCTGACTTTGTCCCCGAATAAATTCCTTCTAAAAAGAAACAGAGGAGTGGGCTCTGTTTCTCACATATACATAAAACAGGAAAAACTGTAACACAGACTTTTTCCTAAGGTCATTGGAAACATTGGTTTGTTCTCTGGAAACGTGGAACTGAAAAAAACAGTCACTGGTAAAGAAAGGAGACAGCATGATGCTGTGTAGCCACATCTCATTAGAGGGGCTTGATCAGGAATGGCAAGGCACATGCACTTGCATGGCATGTCCAGCCAAATGTAGCTGCCTTTGCAAAAAACAACCCAGAGCACTGTTTTTTAATAACGTAACACTACTGGGCAACACAGTCTTAGTGAACTGAAACACCATTTATTTTATTGTCTGTAGGATGGAGGAAATTCTGCTTTTCCAACCAAATCAGTGCTTTAGGATCCTTAAAGGACTGTCCAAAAACAAGTACAATGGGGTTTTATCTCTATGCCTATCTGAGGAAGAACATCTATTAGATGGTTGCTCTAAGAATCAGCAGCAAAATGTCAAATTAATCCTTCCCCAAAAGGTTGAGAGGCAGAATAAAATCAAAGTCATAGTGGTAAAATAATGTATTACTTAAAATGGTTAAAATTTACACATATAATTCCTAATCTCCTGATTAAAATCAATATAAAAATAAATTGAGACACAGTTTAAACTTAGTTTAGCTCATGAGTTATTTAAAACTGCACTGTTGAAATCTGTGATAAGCATCTACATGTAGACTTATAACAGTTTAACACAATTCTTTTTCAATTTATAACCATAGTTATACCAGTGCATCATTTTCATAGCCAACATTTTCACATTATACGCATTTATTGTTCTCTGGAAACAGGTTCTTTTTTATATAATTCTTTTTTAAAATGAGGGTATATTTACTCATTAGCAAATCTTTTAGACTTTTTGATTGCATTGGAATGTCTTTGGGGGGTGTGAATGCAGGCACATTTTGCATCTGGAGAGACAGCAGAGTAAGAACCACTTCCCTGCACACCCAGCCGTGCGCTCAGAGATTGCACTCAGAGGCTCACAGTTCCATGGAGACGTCTCTGCCCTAGACAACACCTGTCCCCGGCAAACAATCTGGTTGGATGTGCCAGATTTTGTGGGTCATTAAAGCTCGCACTCTTGGGGTGATTTTCTGTGCTTTTTGTTGACTGCTGCTGCGTTCATATGATCTCAAAGGTGGTGCAGGGTTTTGGGGTGATTTTCTGTGCTTTTTGTTGACTGCTGCTGCGTTCATATGGTCTCAAAGGTGGTGCAGCTTTTGGGGGTTACAACCTGAGCAGGACTGGTGCTGCACAGTTCCCTGGCTGTGACGTGGCTGCTGCGGAAACTCTGGGTCACTTTGTGCCCCTAAACCCATGGTGAACGAGAGGCCTTACCCTCCACAGCAGCAAGGCTCTTCTCTTGCCCGCAGTGACACCGAGCATCAGCATCGCTGGCCTGTCCCTCCGGCTGGAACCTCTCCGAGTGCCGAGGCCCGGCGTCGGGCAGCGCTGCAGGGGATCTGGGGAGGCGGCTGCCCTTTGAGGGAAGGATGTCATTTAGGGAGGTGGATGGAGTTTGGGGAAGAGGACGCCCTTTGGGGAGGAGGATTCCCTTTGGAGAGGGCAACTCTTGGGGTGGGGGATACTGTTTGGTGAGAGGAACGCCTTTTGCGGGGAACGATGCCCTTTGGGGACGTGGATGCCCTTTGCAAGCGACGACGACCTTGGGAAAGATCACCCGCTGTGGCAGCCCTGGCCCGTTCCCCTTTCCCGCAGAGCCGCGGGCGGGCGCAGCCTCTCCGGGTCGGGGAGAAGGTGCCCCCGGGAGCCCGAGGAAATGCGGGGCGCGGGGCAGAGACGGCTCCGTGCCGTGAGAGCGCGGGGCTGGCACGGGCGGCAGGGAGGCGGGTTCCTGCCTGGAAGCGGGTCTGACCACTCCTGTTTGTTCGATTAGGACTTGGCTGGGCCTCTTCTTGAGCCTCGCTGGCCCCACCGGCTCGTGCCTCCTTAGTGACCCTCACTGGTGCCTCGCAGCCCAGCTCAGCCTGTCCTGGCGGTGACTGCACCCACGGGAGAGCGTGGCTGTGCTGGGGCACATCTGAGCACCGCCTGGGAGGTCACCGGCGGCCAGAGCTGGCTGTCGGGGGAGCCTGAGAGCGTCTGTAGAGATAGAAATACCGCGTCCCTTGAGGGGATGATAGTAGCGGGGAGTTACTATTTAATGATTGTACGTCAGTGTTATTTTAAAAATAGTAGTTACTTAGAATTTTTCTGTGTTGTCATCCTTCTGATCATATGAGACAAGTGGCAGTAGCAGCAGTGGAGGGGAGGTGAGTGGTAGCACTGGTGGGGCACTGGTGTGAAAAAGTGTAGGATGGGTGATGCCTCAGCCCACATGTTGTCATTGCAGGGTAAGAGTTGTCCTCCCAGTTTCTTGTGCTGAGTCACACAGCATCTGAGACCTGTGTAGCTCTTTAGCAGTTATGTTTAAGTGAGCTGGTTTTTCCCGGTCACAGCTGTGTGGTTCTGCTGCTAATTAAATGTGTAAATACCAGTGGAAAAAATGAGTATGTAGACCCACTGACAGGTGAAGTGATGGTCCCTGAAGTGTTGTGATGTCTTTTTTGCAGAAGGCCATATTTAACCAGGGTGTTTTAGCATCTTTAGGAATAAAAGAAATGTTGCAACATCCTTCATGTAATTTTTTTTTTATTTTTATTTCCTGCACACAGTAATCTTGCCATAATGTTTGTATTTCTTTTAGGGCCTGTGGAGAAAAGGGTGCTTGTCAATCTTCAGAAGTTAGATGTGGCTCAAGATAGTCTGGGCAACTATGGTTTCTTCACTTTGATTTACAATCAAGGCTTTGAAATTGTGATAAATGACTACAAGTGGTTTGCGTTTTTTAAGGTGAGTTAACTTGGTGTGTTCTGCATCACTGGCTGTTGCTAAAATGGCCTACAGTTAGGCTTCTCTTCTGAGTGCCATGGTGGGTCAGTTGAGACACTTGATTATCTTTAGCTCTAAGGTTTGCCTAGGTTGCCAGATAAGAACCTTTTCTTCAATTATCAGTGCTGAGTAGGGAGCACATGGAGGGAAGAGGTATTTATATTCCACATTGGGCATTATCTGAAAAAATTATGGATGCTGCTGCTTTCCCTTCTGGGCATGTTTAGAGCAATTGTAGTCCTTCATGAAAATAGCCTCTCCTGGTAACATGGAACTTTTATTTAGTTACGTTTTCTTGACAATATGGACCCAAGTGAAATAGCAAACCTCATTGTTTTTGTCTTTCCTTAAAGATGTTCTCAAATGCACGAAAACTTTAGAGCCTTCTGTTCTCCTTGCCGAAGGATTTATAGAATTCTTTAAATTTTGTTTCAGAATACTGCTTTAATATGTAAGGAACCTTTATGCTGCCTATAATTATTCTTTTTGTTGTCTCCAGTCCCTATTAATGACTTCAGATCAAGGTGAAAACAGTGATGGTAGGCAGGGGGGAGACAGGAGTAATCCCTCTTGTTAAAGGAGTGCTCTGCTGCTGTCCCAGTGAGTGACATTGTGAATCCGAAGGGTGGTTTGAAGTAACCTCTGTAGGATGACTTTGCTACCTCAGGTGTGAAAGAGATGTGTTGTGCAGCAGGACTGCTCAGTTGGTGAATGCCCTGGGCAGGAACAGTGAACATGTTTTTTGGTTGTTTCAGGAAGCCTGATCTTGTGTCTGGCTTCAGATGGGTTGATAGTAAACACCAAGATGTTGTCCAAGCACAAAATCTCTGAACCTTTGCTAGTAGGAGGAGGGTGAAGAAATTACTTTTGCTTTAAATTGTGTTTTTGGGGGTCATCATATATGGCTTATTTTACAGCAGCTGTTCTAAAGTCAGTATTTTCACATGTTAACAAAAGTGATAATCCTCTCTTCCAGGAGAATTGCAATCCTTACAGAACAGAAATTATGTATAAGGCTTCTATTTAATTTCAACTTCATCTGTGCTAATTTGAGCTCATGTAAGGGAAAGGACTGTGTATGCTGTTTAACACAACAAATGGGGGTGTTGTTTACCTGCTCATTGTTGCAGGTTAACCCCGGTATGTAGATGGAGGTTACCCTAGTAAGCAGCAAACCACCATTGAATCACTTGCTTACTCCTGCTCAGTGGAATAGGGGACAGAATTGGAAGGATAGAAGTGCAAAAACTCATGGGTTGAGATAAGGGTACTCTCATAGGTAAAGTAAAAAGCTGTGTATACAAGCAAAGCAAAGTAAAGAATTCGTTCACTATCAGCCACCAGTAAGCAAGTGCTTAGCAGTCTCCATGAAGTGGGACTTCATTATGCATGACTGTTACACAAGAAGGTAGGCATCGTGATTCTCGATGTCCCTCTTTTGTCCTTCTTTCCTCAGCTTTTATTTCTGTGCATGATATCGTATGGGATGGAATGTCCCTTTGGTCAGTCGAAGTCAGCTGTCCAGGCTGTGTCCCCTCCCAGTTTCTTGTGCAGCCACAGATAAGACCTTGATGCTGTGTAAGCACTGTTCAGCAATAGCTAAAACATCCCTAAATTGTCAACAATGTTTTCTTCACTAGTCTGAAATGTGGAAACCAGCTAATATAAATAAAATGAACTGTCAAAACTAGTGCACTCTTACAGCTGTAAATTTTTAAAATAAGAATGCAGTTTTTAAAATAAGACAGGGTCTCATACTCGAGCAAAAGCAAAGTGTGAGAAATACCTGACTAATATTCTCATCTGTATAAGACACTGAAACTAAATTGCTGTGATGTGCATTCTTCATAGGTTTGGCAGGTGATAGAGCAGAAACTGTAGATACTGAAAGAAACTGAAAGATAATTCTGACTGGGCAGAACTGCTCTGAAACTTCTCAGGCAGGGACACTTCTATGAGCTCACCTACAGTGGAAGAGCCTTCCTCAAAAGTGACAGGAATTGTTGCCTCCATGAGGCCAGCAGAACATAGTATGCCATGGTGTTTCCATGAACTCAGGTTTGAAATGTCATGTCTGGCAGGTAGAATTCAGCAGTCATTGTTGAACTTGTCTGAGGAGAATGAACTGGCAGACTGAGTCCTTAGGCTGATATTTTACAGAGTGACTTTACCAGTCAGTATGCTGAACAGTGAAACAGTTGCTGATTATCAAACTAATTCTTGTATGTGAGGAATTTAATCAGAAACTGTGCGGCCTGCTCTGGAATATAAATAGATCTGTTAGGTGCCAGCTTGAAACATTTGAGAGTCAGTGAAGGCTCTGCTGCTGCTATCTATACCTTGTGAAATACATCCCAGAAGAGGAGCACTTAAGTCATGTGGCTGATAAGCGTTGATTTGGTGTTACTGCATTGATTTGCATGAGTACTCTTAAAACAATATGCCAAAACTGTTATGGAATAATTCAGGCTAGAAGGAACTTCTGGTTGTCATCTGATTCACGTTGCTGCTCAAAACAAGGTCAGTCAAATACACACCTGAGCAATAGCAATGCACAGTTACATTTCATGGTCATGTATGTGTCTTAGCCCTTTGTAAGCAAATGGATTAATTGTTAGTTTTGCAGTTGTCTTTTGTATTGGGAAATATCAAGCTTGTTTGGCTCATTGTTCAATAGTAGGGAATCCATCAGCAAGATATCTTTAATTTAAGGGCTTCTTTAAACATTATAGAGACAATGAGAGCCGAGTTCAGTTACCCTCTCTATTAATTTTGCTTCTGTGAGGAGACAATAGATTACCGAGATGCATGTGTAATGGCTGAGAAGCAGGAGGAAATACCACAACATTTAGTAAATGCATCTTTTGCTGCGGATGACTACGTAATGTTATTGGGCAACAACATGCAATGCTGTCTGTCTCCAAAACTTGTACTTCCCAATTATTAGTGGAGACTTGGAGGCAGGAAGTGGTTCCTTACAAACTGCTTGACCTTATGGCATATTTGGCTGTGCATATCTGTCTACTTTTAATCCAGTAAATATTGCATTGCATATGAAATAAAATACAAATTGTTTAGTCTTGGTATAAACTAAAAAAAAATGTGGTTTCATCTTTCAAATGCAGCTAATTCTCTTTTAGGACCTTTTCTATCATCTTTACCCTAAAGTTTCTAGGAGGCAAGTAATATATTCCATTCAGTGCAGGCTTTGGAGGTTTTTGAAGAGTGTTTGGCTTTTGTTTAAAATACACCTACTATTTGCACCCGAAATTAACGTGAACATAGCAGAATTCATTTGCTTGAGAAGCCCTTGGAGTAAAAAAAGGATAAACTAGAATGCTAACTGGCAAGGGCCTTCCTCCCTGGAAATGCAGTAAGAGGAAAGTGTAAAAGCCGTCTCTTAGGATATTGCTTAGCCTTGATCACTGCTGAGTATGTGGAAAGTTGTAAGACAAAGTCCCTTTGGAATTCATGGGAAGGAAGAATTATCTTTGCTGGTAGTTTCTTTCTCCGCAGCACGAAGGTACAGAACTAATATGTTTGATATGTAGTAATTTGCTATTGTTTTTACTGCTTGATAAAGTTACTTGGTTTCACTCTGAAATAACCTTCTAATGTGAATACTGTTCTGGAGTTACTGCTTGGTTGTGGAGTAATTTCTTGGTTCATGGAGTGGTTTGTGATATTGGAACAGCCATAATACAGAAAGCCTTGCACATCCGCTTCTATAGATGTGGGTTTGGGCATGTCAAGAGATGATTATTGCTTAAAGGCTGGTCATAAATTTCAAATTCTGTTAATGTTGCACTAAAGTTATGTAGCTAAAACCTCGGCATATTGACAGGGCAGATGAAGCATCCTTATTTATGTACTGTGATGCTATAACTCATTCTATAATCCTCATATTCTGACATTGAGCAGAGGATGGAGTTGCTAGGGCACAAGGAACAGCAGTATTTAAGCCAATAGAGACTGTGTGCTTCAGGCATAGAAGTGCCACTGGTGCTAATTGAACTTGTGGTGTATTTTTGCTTAATGTTAAAGAATTAAGCTATTAATTACTGACAAGAATACTGTGGGCTTGTCTTTAAGTGTTGGCTGTATCAGAGCTGCATGTTTCAGTGAGTTTTTAATAGCTCTTTGTACTAAACAGACACCCACTAAGACTTTCGTAGGGCCTCGCTGCCTTTACAAGTTACTTGTTCTTTCAGTTGAGGCTTGTGAGGAAATGACTATATACAGCAGAGGAGTGGATTGGTTGAGCATATCAATGTATTTTTTTCCTCAGTTTGCTTTAGTATCTCAAGTAAAGAAGTTCTAACAGTGCTTTATTTGTAACTATTGTTGTACATGTTCCTTAAAGTTTTCCAAGTTAAATGCAGCATCCTACTTCATTCTTGCATTCTGCTTCTCGCAAGTCATTGTTATTCTTCCTGGTGTTTGTGGCACAAAGTAACTTACTTATTTTATGGGAATGCTTTAGTTTAATGTGTGCTGCTGAAACATTCCTGTACTGAACTTGGATGTGAAGCAGAAGCTTGAGCATGTGCTTCTGCTGGATGATACAAGAATTCTTCAGGGCTGTGGCATATATAAGGCTTTAAAGTTTTTCTTTTTTTTTTTTTCTTATCCCGAAGGGATGGCAAAAGAAATAGGAACAGCATAACCTAAAAAGATAAGTGAGGCTGAAAGGAAACTTGAGGACAACTAGTTTCAATTATTGGATACCTCTGAGGTATTTATTTATTGCTAAGACTACCACTTTGAAACAGGCAGTCTCATAAGATTCTGGTGGCTTGTACCTTAAGCTCAGTGATACTGCTGACTTCTGAGATGTCCTTTAGCAAATACTAGAAATCTGGCATTTTTTCGTTTTGAAACCTTATAACTACTCCAGCAAAAAGAAGGAAATAGATTACAGAATATTCCACCACTCGAGTTACTAATCTTTTCCAGACTTAGTGCCATCTTTGTCACATCCTTTTCTCTCTTTCTTAATGCTACCAAATTTGGTTAAAATCAAGGGCTGCTGCTCTGAAATAACCAGCAGATAATGTTTAAATTTCGAGGATATGAAAAAAACCTCTGAATTCACTTTATTTCATATTGGTAAAGTAGAAGTGTTAGAGCTGCTAATGCTATTTAATTATCCTGAAAATCAATTCAAAGTCAACTTTTAACCTATCTTAAGTTGGGTTTACTTAACTGGCAGTGTGCAGTTGCTACTTCCCTAAAGTGTGAATCTTAGAATTCCAGAATGTTCCCTAGAGTAAAGAAAATGTACCGGTAGTTGATGCTTGCATTTTATATCAGGTTGCAAGATGCAGTAGTTTGTTCTGCTAACATGATCATCTGTATTTTTGTACAGTAGGGCATCTGCAAGTCTGCAACTCTGTTCTAGTTCAGCATGTGCTTCCTGTAAAATGCATAGAAACACTTGTAAGTTTAGTAACAAATGAGTGATACATCTTTCTACCAGGTTTAATCACAGACTATGCAGAGTTGGAAGGTACTCACAAGACTCATTGAGTGCAACTCCTAGCTCTGCACAGGACTATCCCCAAGAGCCACACCATATGCCCAAGAGTATTTTCCAAATTCTTTTTGAACTCTGGCAGGCTTGATGCTGTGACCACTTCCCTGGGGAGCCTATTCCAGTGTCCAACCACCCTCTGGGTGAAGAACTTTTTGTAATATCCAACCTAAACCTGACACAACACCAGGCCATTCCCTTGGGTCTTGTCACTGGTCACCACAGGGAAGAGAGCAGTGCCTGCCCCTCCTCTTTCCCTCATGAGGAAGTTGTCACTGCAATGAGGTCTCCCCTCAGTCTCCTCTTCTCCAGGCTGAACAGACTGAGTGACCTCAGCCACCCCTCATGGCTTCCCCTCAAGGCCCTTCACCATATTCATTGCCATCCTTTAGATGCTTTCCAATAGCTTAATATCTTTCTTATGTCGTGATGCCCAAAACTGCCACAGTGTTCAAGGTGAGGCCGCACCAGTGCAGAGCAGAGCGGGACAATCCCCTCGCTCAACCGGCTGGTGATGCTTTGCCTGGTGCTCCCCAGGACGTGGTTGGCCCTCCTGGCTGCCAGGGCACTGCTGACTCATATTCAACTTGCCATTGACCAGGACCCCCAGGTCCCTTTCCATGGCACTGATTTCCAGCATCTCACTCCCCAGTCTGTTTGTACATCCAAGGCTGCCCTTTCCCATGTGCAGAATGTGACACTTCCCTTGTAGGGCCTCAAGTGGTTGGTGATTGCCCAGTCCTCTTAAGTGTGTAATGTATATGGTAGTCCTTCCTTCTGGAACTCAAGTTGGCTTCTTGCCCAAGCATTGCTTAAGTTGAGAACAATAGATGTAAAAGAGGATGGGATGGCAGCCTCTGTATGTAGCGCTGCTGAATCCCTGTTAAAATGCTGTGTCCAATAAGGTCTCCATCCTTTCTTGCTTTCCTCTTAGTGAGATTAAAGATTTAAAGAAAGCTTTAAACAATGATATTTTTTACCAGGATTAGAATTGAATATGCAGGTACATTGTCATGATTACCAAGACAGGAAAGTTATTAGTAAAAGTGTACTGCACCAAAAAGCTTACATGGGGTTCAAGTGTCTTAACAGCAAGCTTTGAAGTTTAGGTACATGAAGCCTTTTAAGGTTAGTGTTTGAGTGGCTTGGCTAAATTTGAAATAGAAATTGCATTTGAATTCGAAATTGCATTTGAAATAGAATTAAAGCTTAAACCACAGGATTGGAACTGTTGAATATAGTTTCGGTGTCTTTTTACAGGAGTTGTCCTAGACTGGTCAGATCACTGGACGGAGTTTACTTAATGCTGCAGATGTGGGCATTGACTGATGAAGTTATCATATGGCATGGCTGCAGTGGTCTTTCATTAACTCAAAAATGAAAACCATTGTCTGAAATCCTCAGAGAAAATGCATGCAGCAGTTGTCTAGCAGTTGTGGCTGTTGTCCTCCATGAAGGATGCTGTAATGGGATGAGTTCTGTGCATGTTTTAAATGCTGTGCTGGCAGCTTCATTTGAGTCTGATGTTATTTATCCACCTAAGTCAGCTGTTGTTCATGTAGTGGTGCCATGTCCCTGTATGATTGTTAGTTGGGCAGGTGTACTCGTAGTCAGTTCTCTAAAACTGATACAGTGAGATTTTTCTAGATCAAATCTGTCAGCCTTCACTAGTAACAGTAAGAAATGCTGCCTGTGATTTTAGCAATGATAGATTTGGTTTGGTGGTGTACCTTCTGCTGGTAAGCAGTAGGTGTCATTGTCATGGCACCTGTGAAGATGCTATCCCATTTTAGTTCTTCTAATGTGGCTCATTGGGGAGTTAACTGTTTCGTAAAAATGAAGCATAAATAGAGATACTTTAAAGTTACTGTGTCACTTCTCTATGTCAGTGGTCAATTAAAAGTCAGAGCAGGGAAAAGCAAATTGGGCCCTTATAGGTATATTTTAATTTCCTAGATGACAATGCTTCTTGGAGTTGAAATTCCCTTTGTCCAGATGTCATCTGATGTGCTGTGGTCTCAATCTCTGTATACCCTTTTCTGCCAATGTACAAAAAGGTAGTTACAGAGGATTTGAATTGCCTAATTTTAGGCTTCTATTCAAACTATCAGAAATTGTTTTTCGTGTCTTGAAGCATTGCCACTGACAGTCCTCTCACTCCCTCCCTAGTTTTGCTGATATGTGTGACCTGAAACTGTAAGAAACTTGTTAAATTCACTTTCCCAAAAGATAAGTTGCACAAATATTGTGAATGCTATTCTGGTTATCTATCTGCATCTTTAAAAAAAGCAATGAATTTAATCTCCTGGAAAAGGACTGATTTCCAGGAGGGGAAAAAATAGGGCATGTTCATGTTTTAATTTGCGTTATTTAGCAAATAACTCATTGCCTTTTTTCCCCATGAAGGTAAGTCCCAAATCTGTGTTACTTGTTTTAATGCAGTATAGGTGTCTATGCTAGGCAGGATCTGTCTGATTGTTCCAGGAAACAGGCGTGTTCCTGTAATAATCTTCAAGTATTTAGGTTGAAGGCCTGTGCTTACCAAGAATAGCTGTATTTGGTCTTGTTATAATCTATGACATCTTTTAGATAGAAAAGATAAGTATTAATTTATGCTATCATGTAGAGCCAGATAGAGTGATCTCACAGTAAATTACAGATGTAAAGTCACAAACCTGTTGGTCTTGGGCATCTGGATTTCTAGCACTCCTATTGTGAAGAGGGTTTTTCTCAAGTAGTCTCTGGACCTTGCCCTTGGAGTTCAATCAATTGTAGTTATTTCCTATATTGCACCATCTTGAACAGTAAGAAGATGAATAGAGCAAGGCAGCACCTCAGCTGTCTAGTGCCCCCATCCTGTTCCACTCGGCCAAAATGCTTGCCTTGCAAGGGTGTACATATTGGAGACAAAGCAATTTGCTGTTCCTCTAAAACAGAGGATTAGCCTTTAATTTTATTCCTCTAATTAATAAACTTATTTCACTACATGTTCTCCTTCAGATTTCCCAAAAAACCTCAATATAGGCATAAACCCTCCAGTCTCTTTAATTACTATTTTCCATCTTGGGGCCTTTCCATTACTGAAAGCCACCACCTTCTTCAGTAAAGAAGCTGAGCAAGCATTTTGTTGAAACATAGCTACAAAATCCCTGTACCATTGTACATTCACAACTCAAACAGGATATGATTTAAGGAAATATTCTTAGACTAGGAAACTTGGGTTCTGTTGAAGTGATTAGAAGAGTCAAAGCTTTTGTTGCATGGGGTTTTCAGGCTCTTCTGTAGTTTAACACAAAACAAGCTCTAACCTTAAGATATGAGTAATAAGTAAAGAGCCACCCTCACCCTGAGACATTCTGTTGTCAAATTGCTAATCCAGAAAATTTAGGTAGCTGGGTAAAGGGTTAGTTCTAAACGTTTTATGAAGACCCATTTTACTGAATATATTAAATCATTACTCCTCTTCGTTAGTAAAATGTAGGCTTGTATGGGTGAATAGGGAAGTATTAGAATTGATGACTCGAGGCCTTGATAACACTGTCCTCATTGCCAACTTTAAATGAGTTGCTCTCAGTGGATCATTTCTTACTGTCTGATTTTGATAGTTCGTGTGAAATTTATTCTTGATGCTGTACCATCACAGCTCAAGCTTAAAGCAGTTGCAGGAAGTCTCATCTTTACTTCTGACTTGTAAAACAAAGATAGTACATAAATTATACATAAATATATAAAAATATGTTTCCCTGAGATATTACTGGATGAGAAACTTGCTATCCTCCTTGTGTTTGAGTCAGTTTCTCAAATTTTTGTCCGGAGTTAGCTTGAGTAGTCACATATTTGGTGCAAGAAACCTCAGGGCCTTGACGGGAAGGGTAAGTACTAGGTGGTCTTTTGCATCTTGCCTAGAAACTAACTGTTGAACGCAGTTTTCACCTGTTAAGTGGTACTGATATTAACGCATAGTTTGTTGCTCAAAGTGCAAGTCACAACCTGATTGTCTTCTTGGTAAGTACCAGTTTCTTTTATTTGCTTAACCTCTGGAATATATGTTTTGCCCACTTCCTCTGAAAGACAGGCAGGAAGAAACTGAGTGGGTGGGGAACTACTGCTGTGCTGACAAATGTATCTGCTCAACACAAACATAACTTCTTCACATTACAGTACAAAAAGGAAGGCCAGAATGTAACCAGCTACTGTAATGAAACTCTACCAGGATGGGTACATGATGTACTTGGTCACAATTGGGCGTGTTTCATCGGACAGAAGATTTCTTCATCTCCCTCAGATGTTCACATAAATGAGCTGCCTGTCCAGAAGCCCAAGGGAAGGTAAGCAATAGATAAGCAACCTTTTACTGGAATGAAATGTTTCATAACTGTGCTTCAGGTTTTAGCTAAAACCATGAGGGTCAATTCCTTTATGGAGGGTGAAGTTAATACCAGTTATAATGTTGGAAATAAACTGGAATGCACAAAAATGGAGTGTGTGCCTGTCACATCACTGTTTCTCCTTCAGTCTGTGGTGAAGCCCAAGTACAAAACTAGCATGTCTAAGGAAGATTATTATGTCTAGTCAGTCTCAAGTTTTAGAAACCTTGCCTTGCTCCAATATTTCCGTGTTTCTTAATCAGTGCCTACCACAAGACACTTCCAGGGTTAGTCTTTTACATATTGAGTTTAGAGAACACCTTTACTTTTCAATCCGTCCTTTCTTACTGTTTGATTTGGTTGCTTTTGTTTGCAGACTTTCAAGCAGACGTTATGTGTACAACTTTGACTTTGTAAATGCTATCAATGCTCACCAGAAGTCATGGAGAGCAGCAAGATACGAGGAGTATGAGCACTTTGCCCTGGAAGAACTAACTAGAAGAGCTGGGGGTCTCTATTCCAGAGCTTCAAGGTAGTAACACCTTTTGTTTTGCCATAAACCCCACCGCTGCCAAGAATCTGCTTGTATTTGACCTGGCTCTTCATAGCTGTGTTTTGACTTGTAGGTCAGATGCTGAATAAAGTTTCAAGGCCTTCCAGCTCATAGTCATGGGATGTCAACATATTTTTAATCTGAATGATTATGTGGAGCATCTATTGTCTCAAGTGGTTGAGGCAAATAGGGTCACCTACCCTTTAATCTTGCCTAGTAAGTTGCTGCAGAATTCATGTGTGCAGGGAAGAAATGGGAACAGTCTCAATTGTCATCTTGCTCTCGTGTCTGGTCATCAGCTGCTTTTCATAGTCAGGAGTTTCTGCTTGTGCTTCATCCTAGTTGTGCTAAGATGTTAATCACAATTAAAAAACAGTGAACTGCATTCTGCTACTGAACATAAATACTATAGATTTCTGAGGGAATTCCCTGGTTACTTTGATAATTTGCCGTGCCTTTAACAACAGTTGTCTAATGGGAGCAGAGTGTCTCAGTGAAGAAACATGAGAATGTTTCTGATGAATGCCTTCAGGACCTTGCAGATCACTTAGCAGAGTGGTAATGGGTATGGGCACGTCATCGTCTGCATTAATTTGAGGACTAGCGTTCTTTAATATAAAGATTCCCTTCTTTATAGCCGTTCTAGCTTTTTTCTATTTTTGCTTTTTTCCACTCTTGGTATTCCGGTAAGTAGGAATGCTACTTAATTTTCCAAAATGTGGCAATTTGTATGTTTGTAGAAGAGGGTCCTCTTGTACAATAAAACTGCTGACTTGTTTGAGAGTATTATGTAGAGTATCTTGGTTTCATTATATAGACAGATGTCACTTTGTAGATTGTCTTAAATACAGTAACCTATTTGGTTACAGTAACCTGTTGCACCATACAGTGCCATGACAGTATTTGTTTAGACCTCTGCTGCTTTCGAAACAGATTCCAGTGTCTGGTATTTGTGAATGGCACCTAAGGACAAGCATTGGGTTATGTGAAAGCTGAACTACAGGAAGCTTTTGGCTTGCTGATATATGAGCATCATTTGGCTGCAAGTGGTAAATGAGGAAAGTAGTATTCAATACTTCTTCAATAGTCACAGTAAAAACTTGCTCCAGAGAAGTCTCTGGGACAAATGGTACTGCAGTTAGTGAAGTGTTGATGTAAGCCATGTCTGTCTGCAATTAAACAGTCTGGACTTGCTGTCAGTGTATGCTGCCAAGGCAAGGTGCCTTCTGTGGTCAGATATTATACGTACCTTGTGATGGCAGAATTGTAAAATAGCTGTTGCAGAACTATGTTGCTACAGTCTGAGAGTTACCTCAGCACTTCAAATTAGTACCAAAGTATTTGACCTCAGCACCTTATGGATGTTAAGGAAACTTCCCTGTTTGACCGTCCAGGAACCACTCTGGCAGTCCCACTTGCACCACCTGAGCTGGGACTGAGGCCCCTTTGTAGTTACCCCAGGCTCACACAGTCAGACCAGGTTTTTCCTTACTGGCTTTGAAACAGAGGTTTTGGGGGTTTGCTTAAGTTAGCAACTTGAATTAAACATTTGCCATGATACAAAGNAATTTAATCTTGGTGCAGTAACTAAATAACAAAGTAACAGTTTATCCTGAGTACCTCTTGAGGAGGAGGGACCCTGAACAAAGGAAAGTCTGGGTAGTTATACCGTTGCAGTCCAAGTGCCTGAAAGTCTGGAGTCCTTGGCTCCTGCCGTGTCTCTGAATGTCTGGTCACATGGATGGGCTACAGGTCTCTGTGCTCTTGTTATGCAAAGAGTCAGCAGTTCAGAGCCTCTTCCCTGGGGCTGTCCCCACCCAGAGCTTAATCAGCAGTGGATAGTTCATAATACAGTTCCCTCGGGGACTGTTTTGAATAAGTCTTGCATCCTGCTGAAACTAATCTCTTCAGATTGACTCCCACTCAGTTGAGATGGAGACTATTTCAAATTGCATAATGGGAAGTAAGTTCTACTAGTAGGAGCCAAAAGATGAAAACTGTATGTAATTGTTTCCTTGTCTAGAGTGTGGTGTGTTTCTCAAAAGCATTTCTTCTCTTTAGACCAAAGCCTGCACCTCTAACACCTGAGTTACTTAAAAAAGTTTCAAGCTTACCAGAATCCTGGGACTGGAGAAATGTGAATGGTGTCAATTATGTCAGCCCTGTTCGGAATCAAGGTAAAAATAAATAAGAAAAGCTCTGAATGAAATACTCTAAAGCTCTTTTGATGTACTTTGTGATTTGCTGTTAGCAAGAAGGTTTTGTCTAGTGTCTTGCAGATGAGAGATTGCACCTTTTCTTTGAATAACTTGTGGAAACTGGGGGGAGTCCGGGCTAACAGCACTGTGCCAAAATAGGTGATGGTGCTGACTTATCCAGACAGCAGTGTAACTTCCTGGAGTGAAAGCCAATTACCACAGACCCCTGTATAAAGACAACTGCCAAGTTTTGTCCAAACAATCTCAGCCTTGGTTTTCTGTACCCTCACTGAACAGATGTACATCTAACTCTTTCCCTAATTTCTGTTGATGGCAAATTATTATGTAGCTTTAATGAATAAACCCATGAAAATGGTTTATACTGCCTCCAGATCTTATCACCCTAATACATTTAGGAGTTACTTAAGTGGCTAGTTGCAAGAGGAGGCATTAGTCACTATGAAAAGTCTGGGTACTGATAAACATAGAACACTGCTAAAAACTAATTATTTTTTATTTGCCTTGTGATAGGGGGTTATTTAACTCAAAGTAGGATTAAAAAGATACCATATTGTATATGTCTATTCTATAGAGCATGCTTTTATAGTACTGTGGTGACATACCTGAGATGGTTACATAATGGAAGCCAGGAGTGCACTCTGTTAATGTGTCCCTTCCCTGCACCACCATTTGCAAATAAACGTCCATCTAGTGGTAGCTATCTGGTTACAACTTTTGGGGGAATGGAACATGACATTAGCATGGTGGGGAGGGAATGACTTAAATCACTGATCCCTCATTTATGGCTTAGTTCTTCTGCCAAATTCTGCCAGCTGGTCTCCTTGTAGCAGAATAAGCATAGGAAGGCTTGTGGGAGTTCTAGCTTGCAAGCTGATACATGGCATCAGTGAAAGATGGCAACAGGAAATTATATCATCCTATGTAGGTGTGAGTCTTTACCTTCTCCTGGTGTGAACTGTGAATATCCCAAGGGCTCTTTTACCTTCCAAACAATTGAACACTTAGTTCCAAATTTACCCATGCTTCAGAGTTTCTCTAAATGAGAACTAGTCTGTTGTTTCCAATAATAAAGCTTCCTACACTTTTCCTGTAATCTGAGAGTCCATGCTGAGAGTATGTTAAATGTCTGGAATATGCATTCTGTTCCATCAAATTAGAATTTTAGCTTTCAGGCTTTAAAAAAAAACCCACAACAAAAAACCCACACAAAACCCCCAAAAGAGGTCATTTTATGGACCTCATAAATCCTACTAGGGTAGCTGGAGGGCAATTTAGAAGCCACTCCAACAGTCTTCAGACTGAAATGGTTGTGTGAATTGTACTTTTTACAAATTTGCACACAAGATGCAGCAGATTGTTCAATGTGGCCCATATTGGATGCTGTGACTGTAGAGTGAGTGGGAGGCATCTTTCATTGCTTCACTTTGCCCTGCTGGGCAAAGAGTGTTCATGTTCAGACTGATTTTGCCCCTTCAGAGGTATATCTGACTGAGGGAAGGTGCAATTTCGCAGAATCTTGCTTTTGTAATAGCTCTGCTTTTATATACCTACACTGTTCAAGAGGAAGTGTTTTGTTTTGTTCCTCAAGCCTCCCTCATTTTCATAGCTCTGCAATATTTGACTTTCCTACTGTCAGGAAACAAGAGAAAATTGTGCATCTTGGTGACAATCAGTAGATAAAATAGAACCTCATCTGAGTAATTGTTCTTCCCTTTGATGCTTGTCATTCCACTTCGAAAGGTCTTTAATATGTGAAAGGAAGGTCCTAGGGAATGAAAAGCTAGAAGCAATACTTAACTTTCTGCCAGGAAACCAAAGGGAGATTAAGGTGCCTCTAAAAAGCCAATGTGAAATTGCATGCCCTTGGGAAGCCACGGAGCTGGGATGAACCCACTATATCAAACTTGCTATTTATACCACCGGTCTCTCAAAAGTTGGTTATTTTAGGGGTAGCTGTAGAGTTGGAATATTTTTTTGACTGGAAGTTACAGGACTAAATCCATTGTTAGGTTGAAATAAGAACAATATTGTGAGCATTCACTTCAAACAGTTCATTGTCCCTTAGCACATGTGCTCCATAAAGGGTTATAGTCTGAGGCAGAAGACTGAGCCTTCTCAGCCCTGCTAATGCAGTCCCTGTAGGTTCATTCTGAAGCAATAGCATAGTAGGGATAGCTTTTAAGTGGTACTGCTGAAAAACACTGAAGAGCAGTATGTTCTTTTAATTTTGAATAAGCTCAGTGTTGCATCAGAAGTTGTTACAAGTGTTTTTTGAATTGCGTACTTTAAGGCTAAACGTAGTTTTAAAGTTTTTGCTCCATTTAATTTTATCTGGTAGGTTTTGACTTGTTTCAGTAGACTCTAGGGATTAGTTCTACCTGATTGTAGGTGACTGGTCTTGTTTATGTTACTGACTGCTCTTCATGGTTCCTTTTTCTCCTCTCCTTAGGCTCATGTGGCAGCTGTTACGCGTTTTCCTCCATGGGCATGTTGGAAGCAAGAATACGTATCCTTACAAACAATACTCAGAAACCGATCTTTAGTCCCCAGCAGGTTGTGTCTTGCAGCCATTATTCTCAGGGTAAGTATGCTGGTATATACAAAGATAACTTTCAAGTAATGGTAATGCTGGAGAAGGAGATTGTATATTAAAAACTTCCATGCCTTCCCCATCACACAAAATTTAGTTTTTCATGAAGTAATTGACAGGCTATACTTTGTAGTATTTCCTTTTTTTTCCCAAAGATTGCAGAAAAAAAGTCCAGTTGTCAGTCCACCTCATTGTAGTGATGGGATTGAATCAGGAGTAGGTGGCCTCATGCTCAGGATGTTATTGGATTCTAGGTACATCTCAAAATGTAGCTAAATTGCAATGCATACTTAGAAAGAATGGAACTAAATATTCTCCCAATAGCATGTTCAGAGGGAAGAGGAGCATACAGGGAATGGGAGATGAGCAGAAGCAATGACTCAAGCTTTCGAGAGGACTGTATTCTTGTTAGGGCAGGTCTTTGTACTAAATGTAACTAAATGTTCTTCTCATGGGGATTGTCAGGAGCAATTGTATGAGAAAGGGGTCTATGTATTAGTATTCCCAGTGTAGCTCCCACAGATGGAAATTTTGCCTTGTGTGTTACAAAAAGCTACCTGTAGCTAACGAGAATATTAGAATTTTCTGGATCTCTTCGATGGGTGTTCAATACTGTATCTGGAATTATATTCCACACAATATACATAGGACAGTCTCTCACTTCAAATCACTTTCCAAGGGAATAAGCACATACGTTGTTTTTTTTGTTTAGGTTGTGATGGTGGCTTCCCATATCTCATTGCTGGAAAGTATGTCCAAGACTTTGGTGTGGTGGAAGAGGACTGCTTCCCTTACACAGCCCAAGATTCTCCGTGCCTTTTCAAGCGCAGCTGTTACCACTACTACACTTCTGAGTACCACTATGTTGGTGGTTTCTATGGAGGCTGCAATGAAGCCCTGATGAAACTTGAGCTTGTTCTGCACGGGCCAATGGCTGTTGCCTTTGAGGTTTATGATGATTTCATGCTATATAAAGAGGGGATCTACCATCACACTGGGCTGCGGGATGACTTGAATCCTTTTGAATTGACCAATCATGCTGTCTTGCTGGTGGGCTATGGTACAGACCCAGAAAGTGGTGAGAAATTCTGGATTGTGAAGAACAGCTGGGGCACCTCATGGGGAGAAGATGGTTACTTCAGAATCCGCCGTGGTACTGATGAATGTGCAATTGAAAGCATTGCAGTGGCTGCAACTCCTATTCCAAAATTATAAATATAAAGGTCTTCATCCAGTGCCTTGTCCTGAGCCATAAGAACTGATTGTTGAAGACTCTGGTTAAAATCTGTCCCCTAGCTTGAACAGGGCAGCTTTAATGATTTTTTCCAGAATAGAGCAGTTCCTTATGTGAGAGGATGAACACTGTTAATTCTGCTCTATGCACTGAAGGCTTCCTCTTGAGTCTGATAGTAGGTCAGCTGGAATGGCTGTTTTGGTAGCAGTGATTCATCACTGGATATATATCTTCAGTTACCAGTTACATTTTTTTCCATGGACAATCTTGACCTTCAGATCTCAGAGGGAAGCATCTGCTATGGTAATCTGTAACTGCTTTGAAAGGACACTGTAGTGCCTTACTTCTCAGAAATCAGGAAGTCACTGCAATTTAGAACATAAGTGTGTATTGGGAAGGGAATGGGCAATCACACTGATTAAAAGGAAATTTTAAAGCTTTAAGTGTCCTGTAAAAACTGCATGTCAAACCCTCATGACAATAAAAATCAAGTCTACATTTCAGGCTGTTACTGAATGTTCCAGTTCTGAATTTTATTGCTGTGCTTTGCAATTGATCATTTCAGACTTCAATAAAAATCACCCCACTCCTATAGAGTTTGTACTTGTGGAAGAAGTTGCTTCTTTGGTGACCTGTCTCTAAGTTTTGAGCTTCCCGTCAAGAACTTTTTACTTTAGCAGGGTCTAGGCTGATGGGAAAGGAAGATGCGAGGGGAGAGGAGCTGGTAGTCTTACAGCTAAAGCTACCACACCAGCATCAGTAAAGTTGTCCAGTAATCATTGCTGTGGGTATGGGATATTGAGTTAATTTGCTAATTCCCCAGTAATCCTGTTTAAGATGTTTCTGTTAATCTGTTGCCCTATTTCTTTCAAATATACAAGGTGGAAAAATAGAGTTATGAAAAATCGAGGATAAATTGCAACACTTGGAACTAACCGTTTTTGAGCTGCAACATAATACTTGGTTAATGCAGCAGTGGTCTTTGCTGTTCTCCACCTGAGTAAATGAGTGGCATAGAGGTGAGTGCCTGTTTCATGGGTAGAAGATGACTTCTTTAGTAACCTGTTAAAATGTGACCAAGGTACTTAGTTTTTTTATACAAAATACAGTCTTAACGTATGTTTTTTTCATATGTAGGGGCATTTATAAAATAAAAATGGAAAAGTTGTCTGTAATCAGAGTATCCCACTTAGGAAGGAAAACTCCCTTTGGTAGCAGAATTTCACAAGAACTGGACTCTAGTTTGCTCAGCTTGAGGGACAGGGCAGGGGCAGGATAGCTTCATGGGTTTGACTTTCTCTTCTTCACCCCCCTGCCAAAAAATACCAAGGTATGTTTGCAAATTTAGAACTTTTGTTTTTCAGAATTGGAACAAGGACTTCTGAAATAGCTCATATTGTGCAATGGATTGCTTTAGCTAAAGGAATTGAGGGGCAGGGGAAAAGCAAGGCTCTTGTTCTTTCCTGCTTGGATTATTTTGTATTACTGGAAAACTGAGTGTCCTATTGAGGAGTTAATTCCTTGCAGAAGATGGTTGTCGTTGTGTAGGCTGACCTGCAGATTTGTGCTTCCACCTGTGGGTCACTGTGATTTCACTATACAGATAATGAATTTTGAATATCCTGTGTATTTGGAAGTGTCAGTTCTTAAGAAGCAGGTATTTTCATGAAGTTACAGCTTTGCGTGTGTCAGGCTCTCGGATTTCTTTAATAACTGTAGCACAAGAGATTAGTTTGAGGCTATAAAAGCTAGGTGTTTGCTATTTTTCAGCCATTAGGAAGTTGACTTATTACCATTAAACTAGTGCTGCCACTCATGGAACTATGAATATAAGGACAGTTGCTATGCACCATGCCTTCTCTTATGTTAGCTACATGTGATTTAAATAATACTGTGTGTTGTTTTCTAATCAGTTCCCACATCTATCTGTCACTGCTTGTGTGTGGCAGCTGCACCAGTGCTACTGTGAAGATGGGAGAGTTCTCAGAGTGGTTTGTCAGTGCCCTCAGTGACTGTCATGAGACATCCTTGTTTGCCTCTGGCTGACTGTGGTGTGCAAACATCTGTTTCTTATATTCCAGAGTTGCTCAGAGGAATGTCATTCAGCCTGAGGGAGCTGGTATGTTCCCAAAATGACATACTTGGATTCTCAACTTTTATGTGGGATGGTGGACCAAGTAGAGAAAGTACATTTGGGAGCCACAAGCTGAAGACCAGGCAGTGTGTTTCCTTCCCACAGGCCAAAGGGAATGCAATTGCAGGAGTTGGTAAACATTGGAAGTGAGGAGGTACATCTACTTTGTGATGATGCAGGGTGTGGCACAGCTTCACCCACTGGTATCCTGCCAGCTGCTCAGAAGTTGAGGAGCCAGTTCTAAGCTTGGCTATAAGGAGGATGGAAGACTGGAAATGAACTACTGCCCACAAAATGGGGATGTGGTTTTCTGCAACTTGCAGAAATTTGTTTATATGGCTTCTACCTGTAAATGATGTGTTAGCTGAAATAGCTTAAAAATGGGAAACATGCTATCACTCAGGAGAATAATTGCAGGATTGGCAAGTAGTCTTGCAATGAACAAGTCCAATATATTTAACTTATCATGAAAGTTTAATGGATTGTCACGGCTGATAAATACTTAAAGGGCAAACACAGACAATAATCAGCCTGGCAAGCAAATATTAAAAGTCTGGTGTTTTAAAAATTAACACAGAGGACAAATAAGCTATAGTTGTTTAAAAGTGAGCATAATATATCCCCTTAAAAATTATCAAGGGCTGTGGTGGAGTCTCTGTCACGGAAGTGGGGTGATTTTCCTGTTTGAGCACTGCCCCAACGCCAGAATTGCTCAGGGAATCCTACAATTGGCTTATGAAGATGTGGCTGGATCATCATGGCTTCTTCCTGCTCTGTGACCTGAGAACTTGAAACAGAAGGTGACATTTAACTTCCAAAGATGTCAGTCTAACTTTGCAGCCTAACAATCATATAAAGGAACTGCAGAAATTTTTTTCCTATATTTGTTCAAAATGCTGAAATTAGGACTGAGTAATTTTAGAGTTCAAGGGTCTTGAGAAGACAGGAAAAAGAAGTGTGCACCAATGGAGTTTACTAAAATGGCAGGCTCAGGAGAATATTATGATTTGATAGGTGCTTTTTTTTTTTTTTTATGATCTACGCTCTATTGTTTTCCTGTCCATTGCCAGAGGCTTAAAACTAGTTTATAAAATGAAGTTAAAACATTGGGCCGTATTTAAAGGTTCTTCTAACATCAGACTTCCTATGAACTCTGAAAATACTAAGCTATGTTTCTCAACTACTTTGATCAAGGTGTGATTTAAACAAGGCTGTAGGTATTAATGGAACACTTGTAATGATGTCAAATGAAGAATTTTGAAAAGCATTTTTTCCTCAGTTTTTGTATTTTAAAGGGACAAATGCTGTGGGGTTTTTTGTTTTAGAAGACAAAAAGGAAGACAAAGTAAGAACTTTTTTGGTGGTTTCAGTCTACAGAAGCACATCTTTTACCAAGATTCTCAGTTTTTCATTCTTCCCTCTCAGAAAAAAAATCATAGCATGTTGGGGTTTTTTCCCATCAAATCATTAATTTCTTCAGAAAAGCAATTTCTGCTATGTGCTAAATATCCCATTAAAACATCAAAGCTATCACTGATTTTGCTTCAATGGATGGCACTCACTTAACTCTGCTTTAGACAATGCACAGGGACAGAGCTGCCTGATACCATTGTTTAACTGTCTCATTTTGGGTTGAAATAACATAGGAAATGGTGTCTCCAGAATGTGGTGAAGAGCATGGTGTAATGCCAGGAGCCTCTCTGGGGTGTGGTGTAGCAGCAGATGAGGAGAGAGATTTTGGAGGAATTCTGTGCCCAGATCTGCTGGTGGCTGTGGGAGCTCCAGGGCATTGCATGAGTGGAGCTGTAGGGAATTCAGGTTGCAGGTGGCCTGAGCTGCTGTGCAGAGGTGTCTGTCCTCACTGTGCATCTCACAGCACATTAACACTAACACCCTCATTTGCACCATGAGAGTAAAATAGCACATGAATTGTAAAATAAAGTGTATTAGTGAGGTCTGAAAGCCTGTGGGTGTGAACACTTATACTCAGACTGATTCATGGCTAACCCTGGTTTCCTCCACTGCAGTCATACATGTAGATGTATCAAGTATTTTTAAAAAAAGTTGATCTTGATTGAACCTTGAATTTGAAATATTGAGGGTGAGCCTAAGCGTATTTAAAGGAAAACACAACTCCTTTCTGTTTCCCAAATGATATGTGTACATGTCATAACCGAAGAAAAGGTGGACACTCTGACTACAGAATGAAATAATGCAATATACTTGACTACTCTTTCTGAACAGTGAGTTTTAAGTGAAACGTCTGGCACCCTGTTCAACTGAGAGCCAGAGTATCTTATGTGCTGAGAAGGTGTTGGGGAGTGCAGCTCAAGCAGACTGAGTTCTCTCTGCTGGTTGCTATGGCTTCTGGATGTGCTGTAGGCTGAAGTAGTGTGTGAGCATATGTATCTGTATGTTTCAGTTTCAAAAAAAAAAAGCGTTTAATGGCAACTAGAAAGTTATTAATAACCTGCAACTTTAGGAGGTGGTCAGGTGCAGGACATTAACAGAGTATCAATTTTTATCAGTTCCCTCTGAATGACAGGTGGAGCAGAAGGAGGAGAGGTTGAAGCCTTTCTGTACAGGCATGTAAGTATGCAGAATTTTTTGATATCTGTAATAGGAAACGCACTGGCAGAACTTGAGCTCTATCTCATCCTTTAGGATTGTAGGGGTTTGTAGTAGCAGCATTAAAACTTCTTGAAATGGAAAACAAATGGGACTATCAGGGTGTGGAAGAAGCAGGAAGGATAGTAGGAGATGAGCTATAGAAAAGGTAGGTGCTGATGGCACCTGAGTTGACAGCATACTAAGTTCCCAGTACATCTGCATGAAGTACCACAGGACACCTAGAACAGGTGACAAGGTGTAATCTAAAGCAAGGGACATCTTAAAAAACCAGATCATCTGAAAAAAAAAATCATTCAATGGTTTGAGTTAGAAGGGGCCTTAAAGATCCAATTCCCTCCCCTTCCCTTGTAAGTATGTATTCCATCCTGTAGAAAAGGTTGCTCAGGGCCCCATCCAACCTGGCTTTGAACACTACCAGTGATCCACAACTTGTTTTCAGTGCCTCACTGACCTCACAATAAGGAATTTTTTCCTAATATCTAAGTCTCTTCTAATTTAAAACTGTTCCCCCTTGTCCTCTCACTATCTACCCGTGTAAAAAGTCGCTCTCCCTCTTTTTTAATAAGCCCCCCTTAGGTACTGGAAGGCTGCAATAAGGTCTCCCTGAAGCTTTCTCTCCTCTAGGCTGAACAACCCCATCTCTCTCAGACTTTCTTCAGGCCCCGATCATCTTTATGACCTTTTCTGGTCTTGCTTAAAGAGGTCATCTTTCTTGTGTTGAGGACTCCAGACCTGGAAACAATGCTCCAGATAGGGTCTCATGGGAGCAGAGTAAAGGGGGAGAATATTCTCCCTCAACCTGCTGGCCACACTGGTTTTGATACAGCTCAGGATACAGTTGGCTTTCTTGGCTGTGAGCATATGTTGCCAGATTATATCCAACCTTTCATATACAAAAACCCCAAAGTCCTTCTCTGCAGAGCTGCTCTTAGTGAGTTCTTCTCCCAGTCTGCGCTCATGTCTGTGATCTCCCTGAACCAAGTGCAGCACCTTGCACTTGGATTTGTTGGACTTCATGAGGTTCTTGTGGGCCCACTTCTCAAGTTTGTCTAGGTCATTCTGAATGGCATTCCTGATTTCTGTTGTGTCAACACAGAAACAGTGTCAGCACTGCCCAGCTTTTGTGTCATCTGCAAACTTGCTGAGAATGCACTTGATCCCACTGTCTATGTCATTGATGAAGACACTGAACAACACTGGTCCCAAGACAGCCTTGAGGGATACCATTCATCAGCAGCCTCCACCTGGCTATAGAGCCATTGGTCCAAAAAAAAAAGAAAAAGATAAAAGAACAGATTCATTACCTACTACAATAAGAGATGATGGTACGAATTAAAAGACAAGTCCTTTTCAGCAGCTTCCAGGTAAAAAGACTAGATACTTTCATAAACAAAAACTAATACTTCATGGAAGTGGAACAGAATGGAGAGGCAAGATCATGACCATTGTCAGATATAAAGCAGTACTAGACCCATCCAAAACCAGCACCTGAAGGCTAACCTAGAGATGAGGAGATGATGAAGGCTGGATACCCTTTTCATTTCTGTTGCTGCAAGAAAACCTTGCCAGAGCACTGGAATATTTGTGGATGTAGGTAAACAGGTTATTTTAACATAGAACATGGCACTTATAAGAAGGTGGGTGTCAGAGTGTAACTGTATGTTTTAAAATAGAACTATTTTCCCCTCCTTTGGGTGTTGCATTGAGTTTTGCTGCACTGCTAGAGAGAAGCGATGTTAATTACTACAAAATCTCTGGCTTAAGAGTTCAACTACAGGTCTCCAAGTACAGTTCCCTTCCTCAGTGTTAATTTGTGTGGTGTTTTGAACTGATGTATAATCACATACAACAAAGCTCTTGTTTACCCTCTAATTTGTTTACACTCTTACCTGGAATCCCACTTTCACAAAGAAAAGAAATGCTGGCAGATATCTGGGTTATGGATCAGGTTGAAAATTCATAGCTGGAAGGCTTGTTACCTGTTGAAAGGGCAGCTCTCTGACTGCTAAAATGTCTTCCAGAATGGGTAGGGATTTTTTTGTTTGAAAAGAGTGCTAAAACCAGGATAAAAGTGGTCAAAAATGTGAAAAAAACCTGAACAGTACTGGTGTTTCCAAATTACTTAAGGATTTTTTTTCTTTTTTCATAACAAAGCTACAAAAAGGGAAAATTTGAGAAAAATGCAGAGTTTCAGCTGCTTAGTAATATGCCCTGACGTTCCTTTTATATGAATAGAAGGAATATATTGTGCGTATGTATGTATACACAAACGGAAAGGACCTTTTTTATCTTTTCTTGCAGTTGAGAACAGTGGCAAACATCAAAATCTGGAAACCCTTCACCAAGCAGACTGAGGTCCACACAATGTTACTTACCCTTTTTATCTCTATTTTTCGTTTGCCTTGCCTATTGAGACCGGGCTTTCAGGACCAGGTATTGGAAGAAGTGTTCAACGTGCAGGAACCTTTCTCACTGAGCCCTGAAGTGCTACTCTGATAGCGGGCTAAATAACAAGCAATAACAGGTGGAAGGAACCCAAGCCCAGCAGTGTCTCTATACGCACTTTTATTGTGTCTTACTTCCTTTTCAAAGCCTTGTCTCTGGACATCAAGAAGAAAAGTGGCCTCTTGACTGCTCTTTTGGAGTCAAGGGGTTCCTTTGGGAAGGATATTTGTGCTGCTCCTTTTCCGAAGTGTGAGTGAGGATGGTGGGCAAGGGGAGAATTCTGGAAGGAGAAGCAGCAAAAGGAGAGCCTGGAGGATGTGGGAGAACTGATCAAAAGGGTAGAAGACAGAATGTACAGCCAGCCCTCAGAGGACAAGAATAGGTCTTCTCTTGGTGTTGCAACAAGTCTACATCAAGGTTGCAGAGTGAGGAAAGCTCAAAAAGTTGCTGTGAGCAAGAGAAAAGGGATGTGAACCTGTGCTGCAAGGAGGCAGTGGGTGTATTTTCAACTCATATAATAGGCAAATACAGTAAGGCTCCTCATCCATAAAGACCAAAATAACATGGATAGACCTGCTCCTTAAACTGGTTCTATTCCTGAATGTCTTTTTTTTTTCATTGGTATTAGAAATATTCTTAGATATTAAGGCCATCTCCACACATTTGAAAGAAACTTCAGGTCCTTGTGGGGACTTCAGTCTTTGTGATTATCTGCTGCGGGGACAGCACAGCAGGGAACAAGCAACGTGGGAGGTTTCTGAAGTGCATTGATGAGAACTTCCTGGTGCATATGAATTCGAAGCTGATGAGGGAAGATGCTGTGCTGGAACACATGCATATAAACACGGGAGTATTGTACAAGGATGCGAAAACTGAGGAGAGCTTTGGCTGAAAGTCATGAGAGAGTGGAGTTTAGGATCCTGAGAAGAGGGAAAAAGGCAAAAATCAGGGTTGCAAGCCTTAATTTCTGGAGAGCAGACTTCAGCCTGTTTAGGGATCTGCTCGGGAAAATCTTCTGAGAGGCCTTAGACAGAAGAGGGGTCAAGGAGAGTTGGTTGATTTTCAAGAATCATCCCCTCCAGGCTCAAGTGTGGTCTATCTCCACATGTAGGAAGTCAAGCAAAGGCAGCAAAAGGCCTACATGGATGAATAAGGTACTCCTGACTAAACTCAAACATAAAAAAGAAATGTACAAGAGATGGAATCAGGGACAGCTGACTGCTGATAGGTATCAACTCACTGTCCGAGCCTGCAGAGATGCCCCCATAAGCCAGCCAAAGCTGGCTAACATAATTTTGAGACCATTTTGGATTGTCTCTGGGAGGTCATGATGAGCAGGAGAGTTTCCTGAGGATTGCTGAAAGCAAATGTCACTGTTATCTTCGAGAAAGCAGGGGAATCCAGGAACTACAGTCTGGTAAGCATCAACTTGACCCCAGGAAAGGTGGTAGAGCGAATCCTCGTGGAAGTCATTTCAAAACATAGGAAGAACAAGAAGATGATTTGGAGCAGTCAGCATAGATATATGAAGAGGAAATCATAACTGACCAAATGGATAGCCACCTATGATTAAATGATGGTATAAGGATAAAGGGAGAACAGCGGATGATGTGCAAGGCTGTGTCCCGTAACTTTATGGACAAGCTGATGAAGGATGGACTAGATGAATTAGGAGTGAGGTAGGTCAAAAACTATCTTAACTACCTGTCTCAAAGAGTTGGGATCAGCTATACAAAGCCTAGCTGGAGGCCAGTGACTAGAGGGGTACCCCAGGGATTAATACTGGAGCCAGTTTTCAATGTCTTCATTTATAACCTAGCCAAGGAGACAGGCTGCACCTTCAGCAAATTTGCAAATGATACAAAGTGATTGCTACACCACTGTGTGGGCTGCCATTCAGAGAGACTTTGATGGTTTGGTGAATTGGGCAGAGATGACTCTCGCAAAGTTCCACAAAGAAAAGTGTAAAATCTTGTAGCTGGAGAGGAATAATCCCAAGCATCAGTGCACACTGAGGGCCTGCCAGAGGGAAAGACCTTTGCAGAAAAGGGCCTGGGGATCGTGGAGAAAGTTAAACCTCAGCCTTGTAGCAAAGAAGGCAAAATTCTCCTGAGCTGTGTTAGGCAGAACATCCCCAACAGGCTGAGGGAGGTGATTTTTCATCTCTAATTAGCACTGATGAAAAACAACTGGAGTGCTGTGTCCAATGCTGAGTTCCCCAGTACAAAACATAGGAAGAACTGAGTCCAGCAAAGGAATGAAAGATGATTAAGGGCTTGGAACATCAAGAAGAGACCAGGAAAGCTGGTACAGTTCAGGTGAGTGAGCAGGGTGTTGGACTCAGTGATCTCCAGAAGTACATTCCCACCACAGTTGTTCTGTGATATTTTAAATTAGACTGAATACTATACTGCTGATGAACTTTCATCACATAAAAGTAGCATCTTTTGTTGGTTTTTTCCATGGTTTAAATTTGTATTTTCAAGGAAAATTGTTTAAACCAATGCATATTAACTTAGGATCTACTCTTTCAAATGTTCCTGCATGTGAAGTCGGTGCTTCTGGGTGAGCACCATTAAAGATTGATAGTCTCCAAGAATCTGATTTAAATCTACATGAATTGGAGAAAGTTTGACAGATGTGATTAAGCCCTGTTCTTAAAGGGCATTTTCTCTATGGAGAAGAGAGTAGACTAGTCTTTAAACTGCTGCTATGAGGGTTTCATATGGATCCTCATGGCAGGGGCATAATGCAGATTACTGATTATCAGTAAAATTCCATCTTCCTTTAGATATGCCTATGCGTAGCACTGTAACTGTTTGGTTCTCATCACACAAATAATTTTCAGTACTTGAAGGGGGTTAAAACTGCTGCACCGTCAGTATGGTTAAGGTTTTTGTCGGTAGCTTTCCTGCAATGGATGTGATGCTTCCATCTGCAGCCTCAGTGAGTGCTCTCACTCTTCACATACTAAATCTGAGATACAACTATGTTCCTTTGAAACTGGCACATTTCAGACTAAATCTGTGCTGTATGATGCTTTCACTGCTGTCTGGCTTCAGGGACAAGCAATTTTACTGTTTCCAAAGTATTACTGACCCCCTGTTATTAGATTTTACCCTTGGCAGATATTCCAGTCCTTCCCCTTATTGCTTTTGGAGTTGCACTGTGTTCGTGTATTCCCAGGTGACTGTTCAAATACACTTTGTCTAAAATGCACTGCAACCCATCCAAGATTTTGCTGCAGGCTCCAAAGAATAGACCTTAACTTGAATTTTATTACTCTGTGTGGATCTATATAAAAAAAAATCATCCTTGAGAAAGGTAATTACCTCAAATTATTATTAATCTTTGAGTCTGATGGAATAGAAACATGTTTGCATCTGAGCGCTGACTGTGCTCATGCAGGGCTGATGAATATGGAAAGTATATTGGAATGTGCAATAAGTAACCAAACTGGGTCCCTTTATCAGACTAAGAGTTTGTAATTGTGAGAAAGTCATAAACTCTCACTCTTTTAATACAATGATTCATGCATTCATGGGCTCTTAACATTTGGAATCTCTTTTCCTGTGTTCTCCCCTTTTCTCTGCCCTGAATCCTATCTTGCCTTGAGGTCTGGCCTTGTGTGGTCTCTAACCCTAGAAACAGATTCATTGCTATAGGGGGAAAAATTGTGCCCTCAACCTGTTGCCTGTTTAAGGCTGTTGACACACCTAAAGATGGGATGTCATCCTGAGGGACCTAGACAGGCTTGAGAACTGGGCACACGGGAATCTCGTGTGGTTTAACAAGACCAAGTGCAAGGTGCTGTACCTGGGGTTGGGGCAACCCCTGGTATCAATACAGGCTGGGGGATGAACAGATTGAGAGCAGCCCTGCTGAGAAGGAGAGTGCTGGTGGATGAGAGACTGGACATGAGGTGGCAATGAGCCAGTTGTATCCTGGGCTGCATCAAAAGCAGTGTGGCCAGCAGGTTGAGAGGGCTGATTCTGTCTTTCTATTCCACTCTGGTGAGACTCCATCTAGAGTACTGCATGCAGCTCAGGGATTCCCAACAGCAGAAGGTGTTAGGAATTGATTACTAAGAGATGCCTCTGCCCAAATTAAGGTGCAAACAAAGCCATACTCCAAAGTTAATAGTAGGGATTTTATTTAGCAGTTAGTGTGAGGTGAGGTGGTGAGACAGAAAGAAATAGGAAGAGAGAGAGCGAAAGATGGGCATGAAAGACAGTGAGAGAAAGATGGATTAAGTACAAATATAAAGATACCACCACCACATGGATTCTAATGGCATCCTGTTGGTCCTCTTCTTTTGGTCTCAGTTGTGGAGGTCCCAGACTGTACTCCTGGAGGTACCAGTTTTATACAGGCCAAGTCCCAGATATCCACAGGGCATAGATGCTGTTCCCACAACTTGGGCTGACATGGGTGTAAGTAGTTGTTTTCTTTCCCATGGCCTACACATCAGATAGAAGGACATTGACCTGTTGGAGTGAGTCAGGAGGAGGGCCACCAAGTTGATCAGAGAGAAGGAGCACCTCTCCTATAAGAAAATGCTCAGAGAATTAGGATTGTTCAGGCTGGAAAAGAGAAGGGTTCAGGGTGACTATTGCAGCCTTCCAGCATCTTAAATAGGTTGCCCAGGGAAGCTGTGGATGTCCCATTCCTGGAACTGTTCAAGGCCAGGTTGGTTGGCACTCTGAGCAACCTGTTCTAGTTGAAGGTGTCCTGCTCAGGGCAGGAGGGTTGGAACAAGATGATCTTTAAGGTACCCTTCCAACCCAAACCATTCTATGATTCTATGAATAGGGCTGTAAGTGTAGTTTTAGATGTTTTCAAGAATTATAGTTCCTGAGATAAAACAGACACTGTCATGGGCTATTTCTGCCATCCAGACTTTGCTTTATAGGACAACTGGAGCATAATTCCCAAGAGGTAACACTTGGACATGGCATTAAATCCATATTGTTACGTTATTGATAGAGTGATTTCAGCCAGGGTGTAGACTGAACTTTCAAAGAGTGAGAATAATTGAGTGTAGGAGTTATAAATCATTTCAGAGCAGTAACATGCCATCTGACTATAAAAGCTGCCTGGTACTTCTATTGGTTGCATTAACATTTGTTTAGATATTCCTTGAGGGATTTTTCCTGATAAAGTGTGTTTTCTCTGGAGTTAATTATAAGTTAAGAAGATCATAATTTAATCAATGGAGAGTACTAGATATGTTTAATAAGTCAATAACCATTCCACTATGGGTATGTTTGAGGAGTCAATGGTAGTCTTTAACTGAATGTCCTAATCTCAAAAATCACTGGAATGGAAGAAGAAAGTCCAAACTAATTAAGTGTTTCTGGTCTAAAAATAAAATTGGGGAAAACGCATTATTTTGTTAAAACAATCACTTTCTCTGTGAGAGATTATTCTTTTCATGATTGATCATTCCCACAATGAAGTCATTGAATATGCTATGACTGAAATGAGGAAGACAGTATATTAATAAAAGATGAGCAGTTTTCTGTGTAGCCAACAACTTAGTATTTATTTCGTATCCCAAGATTAATACAGAAGTCTGGAAAAAACACTGTGTAGAATGTCAATGTTTTGTATTTTTTTAAAGTAGGACATAAAATAATCTTTTAATCTAACATATTGGGTTTTATATATAGATATATATATATATGCATGCACACACAGAGATATGTATTAACATGTCTCTGAATTATGGTGTAATTTATATCATATTGAGTAAGATCAATATGATGGTGTAGGCCAATCCCTTGAAAATATTCAAAGCTACCAGATATAAAAAGAATAGCTGTGGTTTGAAAACCCTAAGTAATTAGATGGCAATCTTTTGAGTACATACATTTCTAATAATCTGACAAATATTTGACAAAATATTTCGACAAAAACTTTTGCCTTATAGTTTCAATATCTCCATACAACATCGTAATTTTTAAAAGGTATGTTGATAACAACTGTGGTGCTCAGGAGTGACTTTCTTTTCTGTGGCATATGTCACACAAAGAGAAGTGATAAAATCCAGGATGCAGTTATGCTGTCCTTGATTCCTGTCAATATAATTGCATCTTCAATTTTATCACTTCTCTCAGAGAAAAAGATCTCTACAAAGGACAGAGAAATAGTGAGGAGTTCCTGAAAATTATCACTGTAAAATGAGTTTCACTTTTATGCAGAGGCCAACAGAGTCTGTAACTTCTTAATTTGATGTGACTTTTAAAATACTGTTTACAATTGAGATGTGTAGAGTTTGTATCAATTGCTGCCAATTAAAAATAGAATGTTAATAGAATCTATTAATATCAGTATAGGTATTAAAGTGGAGATAGCAGAGCATTTGATGGCACTATTGTAGCAAATATTTTAGTGGATATGCAGGAAATTCAAATATAAAATAGCATAGATATACATAATGCCATGTGGAATTTCAATTATTTTTACAATGATTTAATAAAGTTTAAAATGTATGTCTACCAGAGAATACACAGACAACCAAAATACAAACACAGAAATATCAACAAATAAGTGGCATGTTTACATGTTCTTATTGCCTGGACATCGCTGAAAGACCTGAAGTAGAATAAGGGGTCAGAGGCAAAATCTGGTTCTCCCAGCCTAACAAGTTACTCAGTGTCAGCTGAGCCCTGCTAACTACCTACCTCTGGGTGGCAAATTCAAGCTGGTGTGGTTTATATCTTTACATGGTTTATATCTTTAAATGTGGTCTCAGCTAAGACAGATTTCATTGCATCGGCTCCAGGCTAAGTGCACTTCCTTGGACACCTCTGCATGCAGGAGATCATTGAGTTGCAATAAACTGGTTGTGTTCATGAAGGGATCAGCTGGCATCATCAAACAAGCCTTGCAGTGATAACTTAAGTATTAACCAACACAAATTATCTGCCTTCTGCCACGACAGTGATGCATACACACCTCCCTGCCCTCGTGCCTTCAGATGGTAAGGAAGGCGAACCAGGGCAGACACGGAGTTTCAAAAAGGTGGA
Source organism: Calyptomena viridis (assembly GCA_013390005.1). Classification (NCBI taxonomy): domain Eukaryota; kingdom Metazoa; phylum Chordata; class Aves; order Passeriformes; family Eurylaimidae; genus Calyptomena; species Calyptomena viridis. Next base: position 51,617 of record WEIV01030741.1, read on the forward strand.
GCAAGGCAGGCTGAAGGCCTTCTCTCACTTCAGGAGCATTTCAGCAGATGGTGTCTATAAAAGCCAGCTCAATGTGGTGTTAGGAGATCTGGGTACAGCTTTCACTCAGCAAGATCCTTAAGTCCATACTTCGCTTTAGCTCAGTGAATCATCCCTTTAACTGCAATGAACTCTTGTACATGCTCACCCCATTTCTAAATGCCTTGTTGAACATCTCACTGGTAGCCCTACTGCCAACCCAGGGTAACCTTGATTAAGCTTATGAGGAGATCATTGTACCAGGATGCTGCTGAGGCCAAGAATTTAGCCACGTTCAAAGAAGAATTGAGACTTAAACAAGTAACACGATTATCCAGAGTTATTATAGCTAATGCTAACAAAAACTTTGAAAGAGAGGTAAAGCCTCATGCTTCTGGGTGTAAGCCAATCTCTAACTACACTTACTAATAGCCTAAGGCCTCCAGTTACCTAACACCTGCTTTCAGTGACCTTCTACACTGTTCTTTGAGCATTGACCATCATCAAAAAAGGATAAAAGATCAGATGTAATTCAAACCTTATCCAAAATACCAATTTCATAATTTCCTAAATTGCTAATCCCTCTCAGTCTTTTCTTTGTTTAAACTCTAAAATGGGAAATCTTCAGTTTTGGAGGGGAACGGTGAGTGCCTAGCAGTGCTTGAGTATTGGATCCTCTCAGGAAGCAGTGATGCTGTGAAGGCAAAAATTCACAGACCACACACTACCAGTAGTAACTATAAGAAGCTTGAATCTTGCAAAGCTACTAACTGATTGAATTGGTTTTCTTTTCACATTGTTGTCTTTCATGATGTCCATAACAAACAAGGCTAAACTCTAAAATTTTATCTCCAAGAAGGATACAAATGACAGCTTGTTTTTGGAAATACAATTTATCTTATTGAAAAAAAAACCTCTTAAAAATAAGAAGTTTCAAGGAAAATAAGACATTTTTCTCCTCAAATTACCTATTTCTACTTTGTGTGTTTGTATAGATATGTATAGACAAACTTTAAAGTTTGAGTTTAAAGAATGATTATTAAAGATTGCATAATATGTGGATTTTGAATTCTTTGTCTGCTAAAATCCCGGTTTTGGATAGATGATAAAATTCTAATGCTATTTCAGTGTACATTTGGATAAGTACTCAGTCAAATAATATTTCAATAAGTGTAAAATGTGTTTTCATTTTATCAAGATCATCAATAAATGTAAAAATCATTCATTGATGAGTTTCACACAATATTAAAATTATGGAGGTTTGCTGTAAAAGCTGTTAAAAGAACCAAACACTTCTAGGCAATGGGTAGGGGTCTCCACTAGGATTTCTAGGTAAAATTCACTGTGTTCTTCACTTAAAATAAAGGGACAATCTTGTCAGTGGAATGATTTAGTCAAATGGGTTCAATTGTTTGCAGATTTGAGATCACTTGTTTTGTAAAACAGAAGACTGTTGAGACATTGGCATTCATATGCTCTAATGCTGTTACGCTTTCATAACTTCTGATTATCAGAGTCATGGGATAAACCTGGATATTTTGAATTTTAGAGTTCAGTTGCATGAAAAAAACAAAGCATAAACTGTGTGCTGCATTCAGATTGGAGCATGCTTATAGGTATAGACAGACAATCACAATTATGGTAATGAAATCTAAAAATATGTATCTTCTATAATTAAATTCATGTAGCCATCCTAGTATGAAAACAAATAAAGCTGCTGTATATTGCTATAACTGCCACTTATAATAGTGCAACTGCATTCACATCAACTTACACAGATTAGAACCAAATCACATCTAAAGTTAAAGCCACACTAGCTTAATTCTTGGTGGAGGCATGAAACCTCTGAAGGGAGATTTCTGCTTTTTCTGCAGTGACTGGCATCTTAAAGACATCTAGAAACAAGTATAGGGTGATAAATTATTCCCAAGTCAGTGATTTAAAAAATGTGTATAAAACTACTGCACAACAGAAACACTGGACTTCCTGCAAGGAGCAAACGAGAGAACAGGACTGTTGCATGAATTTTCCTGCAAAGTCTTTAGCAGCCAGACTAATCCCAGACACACCTCGTGCTGACCTTTACACACATACACACAAAACTTTCTGGGAGACTTCCTTCCCCCAGTAGTTACTTACTTCATCTCCCAGCAGGGCTGCCTGCAGGATCTGGTGATCCTGCTTCCTTGCAAAGGGAGAGCCTCCACCTACCTTGCTCTCCTTCCTTCCCTCCCCAGTTCCTCACTCCCTCTCTTCCCCTCAGGCTGGCAGGATTCCTTGGGCAGAGCATGCAATCAGTTTGCAGGCAGCAGCTGCAGCCACAGGAAAGATGCAGAAGCACAACCAGAAGGAGCACCTCTACAAGCTGCTGGTGATCGGGGACCTGGGCGTGGGCAAAACCAGCATCATCAAGCGTTATGTCCACCAGAACTTCTCCCCCCACTACCGGGCCACCATCGGGGTGGACTTTGCTTTGAAGGTGCTGAACTGGGATGCTGAGACTGTGGTACGGCTGCAGCTCTGGGATATTGCAGGTGAGTACAGAGGAGAACCCTTTGCCCCATAGCCCATCCAAAGACAATACAAAATATAGACCCAAATTCATTTGTACTAATCTAAAAGTTGGAAACCACCAGTGCCTGTGCAGTGAGAGACAGCAGATTGAGGAGAGAAAACTTTAAGGGCAGATTGACATTCTGAAGTTTCTTTAAAGCCAGTAGACTCGCAAACAAGGGGTGTCAGAGTGGAAACTGTGCTGTCTGATTTTTCTCCCAAGCCCTTGGACACATGCAGGGACACAGTCTACTTTCTTCAACTTCCCCAGTTGTTTCCCTGCAGCTGCTGATGTTCAGTTTTGCCTCCTTAGACTCTGTGCCAGGAGGGAGAGTAACAAGAATGTCCTGTTACATCTATTCAATTTGGCAGAATTAATGAGGGATTCATTAAGATGATTAAAGTTATTTTTATAGTTTAAAACCTAAAGAAAATGCACCACTGAGTTACTTTATTGAAATACTTTTTTCCTTCCTGTCCTTCCTCTCTCTCCTACCTTCCCTCCTTCAGCTCAATGAAAACAACTTCTGATGTGCTTTGAAAAGAGAACTGTTTCTATTTGGCAATAATCTTGGTTGTTAAATTAATTATCCTTATTCCAACATCAAGGAAAAAAACATGATTTACCCTGTACAAGGAGAAAAAGAGTAAAGAAGTCCAGCTGTCCTCCCATGTTACATAATGAAAACATACAGAATTTGACATTGTTGCTGTGCTTCAGAGTTTTTATATTTGAATTCAAATTAAACCCACGGCTTTTTTCTTTTTCACCAGCCTGTTGGTGGAAATTAATAATTTTTTGTTTCAGTACAGAAAATAAGTTTATCTTGATGGCATATTTTACATGCTGTAAGTAATAATTTTTCATTTAGTGAACATAGGAGTCCAAGTAGAGCTGTAACATAATAGATAACAGCATAAAGGAGGACATTTAAAAACTCAATTAAAATTAAAAGTTACTTTCATTAAGTAAGGAATAAAGGTGAATACTATAACAGCTTTTAGGCGACTGTGCCAGCCTGTGGCCTGAGTTGTGGGTTCAGTGATCTGGTCTGGAACAGCACTGAGTAAAACTGGTGAAATGAGAAAATTCTTGACATTCTTATCGATGGAGGGAGTGTCTTTCTTCTGCACTTAGCTGTCTCATGTCTGAGCTCTGAATTTGGCACCAAGGTTCTAAAACTTATGCAACAACACTGCTGGATGCAAAACATGTATAAATTCAGCTTTTTAACACATCATTATAGTCTTGGGGCTTTATGATGTTAAATACATATATGCTCAGTTTTCTTCACTAAAAGTTGGAATAATGAGGAAAAACATTTCTTTTATTGCTCACTAGTGACTGATTACAACAATAAATACACTGCCAGCAAAACTTTTCTGCATGAGAAAAAACATGCAATAGTAAATTTTGAATGTATCAGGGACTTAAAGAATGTATTTTGCATGCCTTGTTTCAGAGATTTATTACACTACTAATCATGTGCTGGCGGATCATATGATGTAGCTTTCAGTCAGGCTACAGAAGCAATTACACCTAGCTGCAGTACTGAATGACTAGCATGCTTTCTGAGTTATCACACATGACAGAGAGAATTACAGCATAGTACTAAATTTCATATGAATTGCCCAATTCAAATCATCACTGTGAAGGTCAAGACAGTTGTTGGTAATAAAAAGAGTTGCTGTCTCAGTTTTAATGACTTTTGCGTAAGGAGCTTTATCTGTTGCTGGTTGTACATAGAAAGTAAATTCTGTAAGCAACACACTGAATTCAGATCATTGTGGTGCAGGCATAGAAGTTATCACGAATAAAGCATCTGGCTGGTGAGGAAAAACGTGTTTTAAAAACGAAAGAGAAGTAAAACTGATTGGAAATATGGAGAAAATGAAAGTGATTTTCCCTGACTGTGGCTGGTCATGTATCACCATTTGCAAAACACAAATATGTGCTGAGAACAGGGAGGAAAGTAAAATCTCTGGTCTCAGAACATCCTCTCTCCTTTGGTAGACTGTTATTAGGTCATATTTAGCTTTGGGTGTAAAGAAATAAATTTCTGGTCTCTGACCAAGGATGTTGGCTTAACATTCAGGAAATCTTGAATTGAAGCAAATGCTGCAAAAGTATAATAATGATTATTTCATATCATTATTTATATATGAATATGTACTTATATATATATGATATGGAGATATCAGGTATCATTTTGGCTCTTATATCCCCTTACTACCTCCAGTTAACTACCTCCTACAGCCAGTTAACTTAGTATCAAGCGTATGTGTACTCTTCCTTACACTTCACACTGTGGATCAATGGGTAGTAAGTTGTTTAAAAATCTAGAAATAATTTTCTCAAAAATGTTTTGAGTAAAACCAGTGTCAAGCTTATATACATTATTAGTAGGATTTATATACATGGTGACTTCACTGGGGGAGTGACTTATTCCAGCTGAGGTAGGACCAAGCAGTTTACCCCAGTTTACCTTTATCATACATAAGAAGAAAAAGAAAATTTTGTTAATGTGGTGCCATCTAATTTCATAGTTAAATGTAGTTAATGTATCTGTAACATATTTTTCTGTATTTTTTAATTTGGTAAAAAATTATAATAAGACCTAATAGTTAAATGCTGAAACTGCATTATTAGATAAGAGAGAAATGCTGAACAACAAGGATAACCAAGTGTTAGAAAAATTAATTCAGGGATAAGGTTGGCTCTGCATCACACATTGTTACATTAAGACAGGGATTTTAACACATAATATGTTCCTAAAGCTATACATGTTAAGCGGGAATAATTGGAGTAAACTTAATGGTTTATGATGTTATGATGTCTGTAACAACACGCTGTCATTAAAATCTATGAATTTATATCTGATTCAGTGAAGTACCTAAGTTTGAAGTGACCGAATTTTTAGAATTGTATGGGGGAGGAGATCTACATTATAAAATTCTCTTTGTTTTTAATTTCTTCACAACAATTCCATTTTATTTCACTGAATGTCCCAAATTATCAGTTTTGGTGTTTTATCAAAATATGCCATCACCTCTAGTGCTGTGTTGTACAACTTTAAATCTTGCTCCTCTGTCTGTTTCTGTCTTTGTTTCATTATTTTTCTGCTGCCTCTGTGTACGTATCCTTACATAGTTAACAGATTTTTAGAAGGAAAGCTTTAAAAGAAACTCTTAATTGTAATTTGCACAAGGCTACTGTGGATGCAGACCTGCAGATGCAGGCTGGCACACCACTTCTGAAGAGCACAGCTATTGCAAACAGCAGATCTGGGTGTATCTGAAAGGCTGTTTTCCATGCTACTGTCTGTGCTTTGTGCCCACACAGCCCAGAGATTTCTCTGAAGACCAGCTTTAGCTGCAGATTTACTGCAGGGAGCAGCTCTCATTGCATCAGGGAGCAGAGCAGCACATCAGGGCCTTCCCTGCTCCTTTTCCGCAGCCGTCTCAGCATCCCAGTTATCCCTCCTGCTGTGTATGCATGGGCTGGATTATTCACTGCTACCAAAAATATGTTGGTTTGCTTTTAGAAGGCTGGTTCTTTTCTCATAAGGAGTTGCACCAATACTTTGGAGACCATACTAGTGGGGAAAGAACAGGTTTGCTTCCTTTCCCTGACACTTTCACCTTTGGAAACAGCAGTCTTTGCACATGTATAGGCAAGTGTCTCTGCAGTTGTAAAGTGTTTTAGACTGTTATGCTGCAGAAGGCATGAGCAGACTGTTCACTAATGCCAGGCACAGCACTTCCTCAGCATTTTAGGCTTTTAGTGATTCCTAAGCATTGCAGTACATATGCATAAATAAGATAGTCATGGTGATTTCAAGGCTAAGTTACCTTGAAATTGCTGTTCTGCAAATGTAAATAAGTCTCTTGCTGTGAGAGTTTTATTTCAGTATAGATTTGTGGTGGGATCCGTGGGCCAGATCCTGCTGGCAGGCTGCTTTTCCACATTCTGGGGTGGTGAACATCACCTCAAGGCTTGCTTAAGTTTCAATCCATAAAGACAATAGTTTGAATTCAATTGTGAATATTCTGAAGATTGTTTTGAAGTGAAAGGTAAAAGATGTTTAAATCCTCTCCACAATTTCCAGATTTTAGCTAGAGGCTCTCTGAAAAGCATAGTGGTTCCTAAAAGCATTTGTTTCTCAGGATGAGGGACAGCGGCAAGAAGTAAAACCCATAGTATAACTTGACACTAGGCAGTTTTAATCAATTTTTAACTTGTGCCACATTTCAGATTTACCATTAGTTTTTATAACTTCATTGGAGATTATAGTTGTTAGTGAAAATTTTGGATTTCTATATTTATGTGGAGTGCATTTTTATAAACTATGAGAATTCAGCTGTTGACTGCTTTAAGCCCATGAGCTGATATCCTTCCCTGCTTCAGAGGTGCCACTGAGATTAGTATAAATGTACAGGCAGCTGCCCTTCAGACAGGGAGTCCTTCCTTTTAATAGGAATCTTGTTGCTTTGTCACCTTGGTTTCACTGGATTCACTTCGAAGTGGGGTAGGATTCATCTGGTTTGACAGTTAGACATCTCTTCCCAGTCCCTGACTTCAAAGGGACCCTAATCTTAGACACTCTCAGTTAATTTTTTGGAACCTAAATTAGGGCTGATAAATCCCAACATAAAGCACCATCTCAGTTGGCAAAGGCCATCAGACTTGTGGTGTTTGATGTCAGATTCCAGTTGCCTTACAAGGGATGCAGAAAAGTATAATGAGCCAGATCAAACAAACAGTTTCTGACCCTTTTAGTGAAAAACAAAACCCATCTTCCCCAGTCCCTCTTGCAATAAAGCAGATTCTAAAGTTCAATGCTGCCTGCAAGATACCACTGAATACGCAATGGTTAATCTGTTTTCTAGCCTAATTACTGCCATTGTGTTGCTGAAAACCTAAGGCCAGATTTTGACATCTTTAATACATCAAACAGTGCCTATTTTTATGAGTGATTCTGCTAAATGAAAAAGTTCTAGGAATCTCATCTGTTAATATAGGATTTTGTTCACATAAGGGAGACTACATGGAAAAAAGATTCCTTCTGCATCCTTAGGCACATGATTTAGCTCTCCAAGCACAATGCAAATACTAGAGATCATTTTTTCCCCAATCTAAGTTAAATAAAAATAAAGTCATCACGTGAATGGCATAAAACTGAAACTCTGCTTTACAAACCACCTCTTTTTTTCCGTTCAAAGTTGCATAATGTCTTTCTGCCAATTATATTCCTGTATGAATTATAACTGACAAGGAAAAATACCACTTCAAAAAGAGTTTAGGCACTTCATGCACCCAGCAGCTCCATTCATTCTCTTTCTTTGAAGTGATTGATGATGGAAATTGGTGATCCCTGTCCTCCTGCATAGACCTGTTTTACAAACACAGTAGCTTTTTCTATGCAGTGAAAATCCTGTGTATCTGCAAAAGCAACTGGAAGCAAGAGGAAGAATCGGTGTCATACAATTTGTGAGAACTTTGCGGGTCACTACTAGGCAGATCACAACATAAGAGCCTTTTATTGATCTAGTAACCTTGTTCCTTATGAATGATTTTATGCTTAAATGAATAACCTAGTTCATGTTCCATGACACCATGTCCCACCTATCTTAGAGATCTGTGTCCCAATAAATACGTGTGATGTCCAAGTTTAGCTGTTCTTATCTGCAGTGCAAGCATCTCAAGAACTTTGCATGAGAAGTATAAAATATCACTGAAATACAATATTCCTCAAAAACTAATTGTATATGTTGCTACTTGCCTCACTGTTATGTTTCTAATCAGACCTTGGCTTTTGTTTGAAGGCACCTTCTAGCAGATGAGAAAAATATCGCTCAACAAGGAGATTATTGAACAACACATGACTTAACCATTCATCTGATTAGCCCACTGATAGAAATCATAAGACATATTAATAAAACATAGCCATAAGAAATTTTCAATATGACCTCTTATTTCTCAAAAATAATCTATTTCTATCATGCTTTATCAATGAGAGGCAGTGTTTGTTTAAGGTAAAAAGAAATCTAACATGAGCTCGGAGAAGAAAGACTTACTCTTTGGTTTCTGTACCATGTGAATGACTTTCTCCTTGCTGCCACAGTGCTTAAATGCAAAGATAAACACCACAAACTGATGGTGTTGACCTTATAAGTAGGTTCAATGCTATTTCCATTAAATGAAATTGAATGGTCTGGAAGCCCAGCAATCAGCACTCTTCCCCTCTCAGCCCAGCCTTACATTCGTCAGCATGATTTCCATCAGATAAAACCTTCACAGGTAACCTTCCTGGGGTCAGAGGCAGACTGCCAGACTTCCTGTATTCCTAACCTATTCAAAATTACTCACATTGAAAAAATAAGGCTAGAAACAAATTTCCATTGAATGTTTCTATTTTCATAGCACTTTTCCCAGCCATGGAAGCATATGCAAGAGTTGTCTTGCTAAAAGACTATTATTGTTGTAAAATGTTTCAAGAGTTTATAATTCTTTTTTGGATTGTAGCTCAGCAGTAGACATTAGTGGAAATTTTGTTCTTTATTTTCAAGACAAATTTTGTGTATTTTTTTTCCAAGGTTCTCAAGAAAACAGCAGATATATTAAGAAACCCACAGCTGATCAACATACCACACCCTGGTGCCATGTGTTAATTTTCATACTGTTGATCATATAAAATGACAAATATTTGCAGATGTCTATATTTGAATATAATAATATATTGTTAGCTCACAAAAATGCTGCAAATAACTTCTCAGAAAACACTTCAAATTCAGCAAATAAAACCCTAAAGCTTCTGAACAGACCTACTATGAAACATCTCCTCCCAGATCTTTTCACTTGGGCAATTCGGTTCTTCATATTGCTACTGCTGTGCTATTTCTTATAACAATTTCCGGGTTTGTAAGGCTTTAAATTCACCTTCCTCTACTCTGTGTTTTGGTTGACCAATAAAAGTAAATTTGTGATCACTCTAAAGCCTGGTATGGCTTCAGAGCTAAAGTATGTTACTGCTGGTTATTTTAATGAGAATACACAGGATCCTCTTCATGCATGAGCAGTTTGGTTGTGTTCAGATGTTCTACACAAAATACCGTAGTACCAAGGAGCTTTTGTACCTAGATTTTTTATGACTCTTGTTTAAAGTCCTATAAGGTACACTAGGACCCTTGGTACTGCCATAGACTAAGAAATCTGACAGCCTAATAAGACCATACACTGAAGTTCAAGCTTGTCATAAAATTATTAAATTTCCTTGGATGTTTGCTTGAAAATTCCTTTTTTATGCAATATTCTCCTGCATTTTCCTGCAAATTATTCTAGCATAGTACTTATAATTATTTAGACAAAGAGTGGTTTCCCAAAGACTTACAAAATGAAGTCCTGCCTTCAGTAATGTTCTGTTAGAAAACTGCTATGTGAAATACTGATCTAGATTGGAAATAATTACTTTTACAAGGTGGTGTTTTTTTTTTTCCCCCTCCTACTTTCTTCATCACAGGACAGGAAAGATTTGGAAACATGACCAGGGTATATTACAGAGAGGCCATGGGGGCATTTATTGTCTTTGATGTTACAAGACCTGCAACGTTTGAAGCAGTGACAAAATGGAAAGAGGATTTGGACTCTAAGCTGGTTCTTCCAAATGGCAAACCTGTGCCAACAGTCCTATTAGCAAACAAATGTGACCAGGGAATAGATGTTCTTATGAACAACGGCATCAAGATGGATCAGTTCTGCAAAGAAAATGGGTTCGTGGGCTGGTTTGAAACATCAGCCAAGGTAATGTTGCCATTTCTTTTTAAATGTTTCTAAGTACAAAGAAATCAGTTCCTAAAACAGTTTGTTCAGTCTAAATGTGTACCTTGTAAAGCTCCTCTTTTGGTGGAATTAATTAAAGGTGAACTTGTACATTTCTAAATTTCTATTTCTTTTAGGCCTTTTATCGCAAAGCAAACGTTGTGCAACATTCTGAAATGCAGCTGCTCTAATATGATAGGACAGCAGTAAAGTATGTAATCGGTCAACAGGTTAGGGAGCAAGATGACCTTAGGCAAGGCATAAAAGCTACCTCTTATGAACAATATGAAGATTTTTTTTACAATTTTTAACACTGAATATTATCTCTAAATAGTTATATAGCCACTTTGCCTGAGAAATGCTGATTTGAGACAATAGCTTTATTATCTTAGATTCCAGAAATGAAGTCAGTCTATTGCAGTGCTTGTTTACTATTATAAGTCCTCATTCTCAAAAGCCTTTTCAAAAAAAATCACATATCAAGACAGAAAGGAAATACCAGTGATCCAAGTGCTGAATGAGCTGCTCTGAGGTTCAATTCTTTACCTCAGTACAGATTTCTTGAGTGCTTGGAAAACTGAGATAAAAATCAGAAAGGGCACTGGGACTTTCAGATTATAAAGACCCAAGGTACAGTGGTACCGTATATCAATTTGAGATTTTTCAAATAATATCAGTGCATGCAAGATTTGGAGAGCTGGCATGTGGAATATTGATTTGAACAAAACAATTCAATGGATATTGTGTTGATTGTATTCTCCTATTATAAAAGCTGGTGTCATCATTAACAACTCTGTGGAACTTTTGGAAGCTTGAAATGTAAGCAGTTTGGTTCTGGTTTGATCTATATTGTTAGTAGACTGAATGCTAAAATGCTACATTTGACTTTTTAATTTTTTTAAGCACTTCATGTATGTTACTTAAGAACCTTTAGAGTTTATATTTGTATTTTACTTTTCTGGTCTTAGCACATTCTTTAAGCATTAATATTTAAAAGATGTTTCACTTGTAATCCACAGAAGTAACAGCAGGTGAATGGCAGTTGGTCTTAGAGTGCCTCAAGCATTGCAGGAACTCTGGGTGGAGACTCCAGTTTTTCAGTACTTGAAAGGGGCTTATGAGCAAGATGGGAACAAGCCTTTTAGCAGGACCTGTTGTAATAGGAAAAAGGGTAATGGTTTTAACCTAAAAGAGGATAGATGTAGACTAGTTTTAAGCAAGAATTTTTTCTGATAAGGGTGGTGAAACACTGGAACAAGTGGCCCAGAGAGGTATAGAATGCGCCATCCCTGGAAACCTTCAAGGCCAGATTGGGTAGGGATATGAGCAACTTGATCTAGCTGAGGATGTCCCTGCCCTGGCAGTGGAATTGGACTAGATGACCTTTAAATGTCTCTTCCAAGCCAAACCATTCTATGATTCTACAATTCTATGTGTTTGTGATTAGTGTCTTTGCTTTCCTAGAGTGGGTCTGAAATCTAATTCTTCAAAACATCATTTTTAGGGAGGAACTTTGATCTAGGTCACTATGCAAATTATTTTGCTCCACAAACAGGGTACTTCCCATTCCTTCATGTGCAGTAACTCGTCTGTGATTTGTCTGCTGATTTGTGCTGGGTGAGGCCAAGAGAAAACAGTGTTCATCACTAGGATAAACTACATTTTACTATTGACGGTGTCTAGTTCTGGTTTAAGAAAGAGACCAAGATCTCTTACATTAAATTCTTAATGATAATTATGGCTGAAGGCTAACTATTCCTGGGGTGAGGGAGGGGGGACGGGAAGCAAAACCGAAAAAAAAAAAACCAAACCGACCAAACTAACAAAAAAACCCCAAACAAACAAACAAACAAACAAACAAACAAAATCAAATCAAACAATAAAAAAAAAAAAAAAAAAAAAACAAAACAAAAAAAATCAAATCAAACAATAAAAAAAAAAAAAACACCACACCAGAAAAACACCCAAAAAACCACCAGAGAGTGAAGCATTTAGAATGCCAGCTGCCAGTAGAAGATGTGGGATAAAGGGATTGTTGCAAGACAAACTACTATTATAAAGAATACGTATTCTGTCCCTTTCCAATATTCTATTAGATGTCTAAATGTCTTTCAGGCCACAAATAACATGAAATGTCTGGTTGTGAGTATTTGGGATCCCATTCACTTGATGTATGGTTATTTTATTCAGAATTTATTTTTCTTCATTTTTGGCATGTACTTTTTCTTAATTTCCGCATTTTCTGGGGACAAGGAATGTTCACTGAAAACTTAGGCCTGAGGGAATAACCACCACAAAATCACATGGACAGAAATTAATAAGAAATTATTTTAAAATTAAAATACTAAAAGACTTTCAAAGAGAATGTAAGGTAAGAGGATGGATCGTTGTTTAAAGGATACAGAGCCATAGTTTCATTATTTCAGGCTTGGGTTAGCAAAGTCAATAAGCTGGTCACTGCTCTTTGGCCTATGAGAAGGGAATCTGTACCATGAATTCCATACATCAGTCCCCAGCAAACACCTCTCCACCTCTTTAAAAGGACAACAACATTTATTGTGCCAAGGGCCATTGCAAGTAATGATAGAAAATGAATGTACAAACAATTTCAAAGGTCATGGAGAGGTTTTACCATGATGATGGAGCCAGACTAGGGCAGAACTATGGAAGTATAAAGAACATATAAAAGATATATAAATTTTTAAACAGTTACAACAGAGGAAATTTTCCAAGCTTTTCTGAGCAATATAGAATTAAGATTGGAGTTATTTTAAACATGGGCAATATCTAGAGTCTTCTTACTTTATTTCACTCAAAAACCCAAGCAGTCCTCAGATTGCCAGTGCAAGAAATTCAGCTATGACAAGACTTGCCTTCAAAAGCCACTGTGAAGAGAGCGGTAAAAGCTGAGGACACGTGACTGTGTCAGACATATGATATGTATCTATCTCTATAGTTCTCTGCTGTTA
>WEIV01030742.1:0-24229 GCA_013390005.1 Calyptomena viridis
TCTCTCTCCCGACTCTTAAGGGCCGTGTGCCCATTCTCTTTGTTCCTAATGTCTTCCATAGCCCATGACAGTTTCAATTTCACGTGCCTTACTGCTTTTTGTGAAGCTGCCCAGTTTATTTAGGACAGCTCTCTCTCTTTTTGATGCTCAAATCTTTTTAAGCTTCATCTATGTATTGTTAGTGTTTGATTCAAATATTTGCTTCTACCTTTCTTCTGGTCTGCCTCAGCTCTAATCTTTCATTAAGATTTTGCTTCAGTTTTTGGGAATGGATTTGTATGGAATAAATATTAACAATATTTTGACAGGTTGGCATATTATATTTCTTGTGTAAACATGATTATAATAATCTCTGTCCTGTTTTAAACTAGTGTTTGAAGCTCAAGGATTGTAAGTGAAAGTGAGTCATGGTGGTCTATTGCATGTAAACATAATAGGATTTTGATTGATTTCCAAGATCAGTTAGGATTTTTTGATTGGAAAGGGTTACTGTGGGTAAAGGAAGGTGATAACAAAAGTAAGCAGCTAGTTTCAGAGCATGATGGCAATCACACATTCTCATCACACATATAGTAAATGTTCAATAGGGTATTTTTAAACCTTACCTTAATCCTGCAATAGGGTAAACATTTGCTGGAGTTGTGCCTTGCTGGAGCAAGAAGCAATATTTGCTACATAAAAAGGAGCAGGGGGCAGGGTCAAATCAGCTATTCCTTGGCACACCACAGCCAAGCTGGCTGTCTGATGTGCCTCCCAGCCTACCAGTCCACTCTTGTTTTTCCTTTCAGATGAATGATTGTCGAGGCAGCCAGGTTTCTGTGATCTCTCAGCAGGGGATGTGTGGCACAATGTGTGTGAGGTTTTATGCTTGCTTTGGAAAGTGCTGGCTTCACATGCCTTCTCTCTCATTTTGGCTAAGTCCCTAGAATAGAAATGTGTCCAGTAAATATTTAATTCCAGATATGCTGCCAAGAGATTCCATGCTCTCCGACTGCCTCGAGGTTTGTTAGTGTGAATCAGTTTTTATTATTTCTTAGAACTGACCTTACAGAAGCAGAAAAAAATGGATCTGAGCAATATTCAAAACCACGAGGTGAACAGCCAGCCAATTAAGTTGGAACTGCCCACCATACAAGCACACAGCTTGTACCCTGTTATTTCCTAAGAACGACACAGTGCTTGTGGCAGAGCTGTGAGCAGTACCTCACCTGTCTCTGGCTCAGCATTTCAGCCTCTTGGTTCAGTTCTGTGTTGGGTTACAGGAGATGAGGCTCTAAAGTGTTACAAACTTTTACTTTATTCATCACACTGTGTCATTTAACCAGCCACGTAATTGCAGTAATCCTGTTCTTATTTTGCCTGCCTGAACATATTTACAAAGATAAAAATAGAGCAAGGAAAGAGCAGCAGCTGCCAAGGCTGAGTTTAAGTTAAAGACCACCTAGGAATGGATTAAAGGTGAATGACTGTTTTGCCTTGGGACAATACTGCTAAACAGCAGGGGAAAGGGAGAAGGGGAGAAAAGGTGAAATGAACATTGCTAAAGAAGAGATGTGGAGAAGTGATGGTGCAATTGACCCATCTAGATGTAAGCAAGTTGTAAGCATGCGGAAGGGGAGAGAGGGATGAAAATGAGTAAAGGAATTATAAAACAGGCAAACAGTGGTACACTGGATTACAAGGGATTTGAATGAATGCATCATTTTGGAGAAGATGCCATAGGTCTAAACAATAGCAAATGTAGATGGATATTTGAGAAAGCAAATACATCTGAGTGAACTGTCAGGATGCTCTCCTGGGTGATCTTAGTTGTGATGTCAATTGACAAACAGAAACTCTGACCTTAAACCCTGTTTTACAGCTGTGCACTCTTTCTTCTTAGAAGTAGGGTCTTATGAGTTGATAGGTGTTAAATCATGTAGATTTAATTTCAGCTCTGCACTTAGCCTTCATCAGATGGAAATGACAGAAAAGGAGAAAGACCACGCTGCATGAGTCAGTCCAAGAATGACTAAACTGCTGTAGTGATGCAGCCGTGAAAGACAAGTACAATCCTGGGATGCATTTGAAGTGCTCCCAGCCCAAGAAGGGATTAGTAGTTCTGTCATACAGTGAAAGAGATCTTGTGGTGCTGGGAATGCATGTACTTCTGGTTAGCTGGGCTTGGATGTAATTTCCCAAACTTGGACACATGGAAGAAGGGGTTAATAAAGGAATGGAGAGTCTCTCTCACATAGAGAAATTAAGAGGAAGTAGCTTCTCCTTAATTACAAAAAACAAACACTGGATACTTTAAAAAATAGTTGCTTACCCTGTTTTATGTATAAATGAGACAACTAAGAACAGAAGAGGACTGAATTAAACCAGATGACAGTGTTCAAACCCAAAAACTGTGGCTATGAGTAAATTCCAGATGAAGATTATTGTTTCTGGGCCTTCAAACAACATTATTTTAGGATAGCCCCTGCTGGCCCTTCCTCAAGTATCTGCCCTTCAGCTGAAGTTCTTTGGTCCTTTAGTCACAAACAAAAATTTATACCAAAATTGTCACTCAGTGGCACCCGGCTGGCCAGCAGCTGGAATCTGAGGAATATTAACAGAGATTAGCAGAGATATTACAATATATTTCCAGCAGCTTCCTACTTGCATGTATTCACTACGCAACCAGTTTCATTAGCTGTCAGCATCATGACAGTGTGCTTGCTTGCACACACACTCAGCATATTTAGGACTACTGCAGCTTTCAGGCAACTGTTTCAATTAGTGTATGCAACTAAATCCAAGCCTAACTGGTATTATTTTAATCTAGAGTCTTTGCTCCTGTTTGCCTGTCGTTATAAGCATTGCCCAAGCTAGAATGGGCACCCAAAAGGAGTTCATTCTGTGCTAGTTTGATGCATAGTATTTATGATCAGTGAGAGATCTGCGTAGTAGAGATGAAAAAAGTTAATTAGATTCAAGAGCCACCTACATAAATTTGTGAAGGATTGCCTGTGACACCACGGTCCCAGTTTCTAACCAGCTATTTTGCATTCCTGCAGTGCTGGAGTAGCAGGATGGCTGTCGCCATAGCTTATCGGATCACTTTTAAAGGGAACACATGCTCTGCAAAAACAGTACTATTGCATTGACTGTTGGCAGCATTTCTCTTTCCTCCTACCCCTTTCCTTGAGTTATCTTCATTCTGATTTGATGCACTGATGTTCTTTTTAAAAATAAAAATAAGCAGAATACTCTTAGTCAATTCAAGTCCAATAAGTAAAGTCAGAACATCAGGGGGTTTTGTTGGGGTTTTTTTCCCCTGGCTTTGTCTTTTAGTGTTGCTTTAGGTAAGTTCTGTCATTTTACACCTGTTCAACCTTGTGAAAGGCCTCACTGGGGTTGTACAAGGACAAGCGTGGGTGGAACTCAGTGTTCAAAATCTTGTGTGGCTGTTGACAATGTGTGAGAAGGGAAGAGCCCGCTTCTTCCCAGACCCCAAATTAAGCCTGCAGGGCTGACAGCAAAGCAATTCTTGTAATGGTACATGGAGCTAATTTGTTATGAAATCAGAGAAGCAATAAATTTGGAAAAACCCCCATTCCAAGTTTAGAGTAGTCTGGAGGGAAATTACGCTGTGAGCTCCACTCTGCTCTGCTGCTAACTTGATGTTTTCTAGACTTGGGCAATAACAGAGTATGGTAGGTTCATCCCCCTCACATTATTCCTTCCCTGATCTAGGGAAATGCACATTTACAGCTTACTACTACAGCCTAAAAGTGAAGTGAATTCTTGTGGAGATTTCCCCACGAGGTTCTCAGGTGTGCTGTTCGTTTACAATCTGGAGCTGCTGGTCAATAGAAAATTGCAGGGTCCTGAGTTCATTTAGGAGGGTCACTGTGTCATTAGGACACCAATATGGTTTTCTGCCTTGTGGATACACTGTAAGCATACTCAGAAATCTCAATATCCTTTGCAGATGAAGGATAGTGGGGAAAATTTGAGACTGGTGAGAGGGCTGGGTTAAGGTCAGTGCAGGTTTTGTATGTCTTCTAAATAGTAAGTACTGGAATTTACAAGGCATCTCCCATGCCAAGCTTTTTTTGTACAGGCACCAGCCAGGAAGCCTTGGTCAAATTCAGGATTTTTGTGCTTTATTGTTCATCAAGGCTCACAATTTTATTCAGCTCTATCATTGTTTCCAAATTCATGACCAGAAAGAAACATGTAGGCTATGGGAAATTGCAGCACTGCTGAGACAACATAGTTGGTACCAGTACGTCCTGCCCTCATGCTTTCCAAATTACTTATGTTAAAATAAACAAACAAAACAAGAAACCTCTGCTGGCCTGGAAACCTTTAGGCATGCTTTCCTATTTTATCTTCAAAAGATATAAAGAAAAAGGCATTGTCTGTTTGCTGTTTTTACTGGGGTGGTTTTTTACAGATTGCTTTAAAACAAAACACAAGCAAAACAGATTTTATTCATTATCATAGGAAAATAATTCTCTGGAGGAGACAAAGATGGCCTGGAAGGAAGAAATGATATTTCAGGTTGCTGTTTGAAGGTAGCCTTCATGGCTGCATGTTGCGACTCAGCAAGTTTGTCAGGGTTTAGGGTGACAGAGTGGATTCAACAAGTTAAGGTCTCAGATGTAGGTGATAGGAGACAACTGTTATTTATGCTGCTGCAAGTACATTAATTTATTTTTTGTAGAAATTAAGGGTTTACTCTGACCAACCGAAGGCACTAAATTACACTTTGTCCAAGGGAAAGGACCATGGGGTTAAATCCTGAAGAGTGATTGTGCTGTGTGTGCTGTGCCTTGCACCAGCCTGTCCATGCTGCCACCGGCGGGCCACGCTCTTTGTAATAAATGGTTATCGAGCTGTTCTCCCCAGGACCAGGACTGGAGCCACATTGTGCTAGATGCTGTGAGCTGCATAGTAACAAACTGTAAACTGTTCTCTGAGAGGCCTGATTAAATACGAGAAGGGATATGAAACAAAAATAATCCACAACCAAGCTCTGGCACATGATGATATTAAGTGAGTAGCTATGGGTTGTACAGTAGGTCTGCTGCAGAGGCGGAAGCTGGGCTGAAGTCCTCTGTGCTGTCATTATGTGTTAAAAAAAATCCTTTATTATTTTTATTCTCATTTAACTTCTCTAATTTATTCCATTAGGAGTTGTCCATGGAATGGTGTAGATGCATGTGCAAATGTGACTGGTTTACAGCTTTGTCTCTCAAGATTATTTGTTCTCGATCCTCTACTACTCCTATTACCTTAACTGAAAGAAAAGATGCCTGGATATTGCACTTGCAAAAATGGGAAGCATCCTTGAGTCTTTTGTTTGAAGTTAGGCTCTTGTGATTAGCATATGCATTTATGCAAGATACTTTTATATGCAGACTTCTTTTAATTCTGATTTGACCTAGGGAATAGTTACTTGGTCATTTTAAATGGACACTTTGAAGGCACGAATCAGCTCAGCCGTTTGTTCCTCAGCTTTTTTCTCTCCCTGTTATCCCATCTTTTTGATGAAGAATTGGAAAGGAAGGAGAGGCTGTTGTCTGGATTGATCCTTCTCTCCATAGACTCATCAGTGGCCAAATAGATTTGGTGTGGGTGCATTATTTTTAAGTACACAGGAAAAGGAAAGTCTGAAGAGTAACTTTTATATTTGTACTTGTTGGAAACACCAAAATAAATTAAAAGCTTGGGAATGCCTTGTTCCTGTGCAGTCTGTACCAGAACATCATCAACATAAGAAAGGATCAAATCTTCTTCCCTTTTTTGTTATTGTTTTCTTTCCTCCTTGTTCCCTCTCTTAGTTCTCTGTAACCAAGCACGTGGATGTGCCAGTTGTGTTTGGGCTGCAGTGCAGAGTCCTGACAAGGCAGGGACTCATGCTCTGGTTGATTTTTGAAGATGGAAGGACTGGCAATGTCAACACAGCACAATGAGGTGGGTGCCTTGTTGCCCTTTCCCTTTAGTATTCTAAAGTTACCAGCTCACCTGGACCCCAGCCTGTGGTTCCAGGCCAGGGAAAGGCTTCATGAGGCTAAATCAGGGGTCAGGACAAGTCACCCAGTGTCTGCAGAAGAATGCAGGGAGTCTTCAAGTCTGTCTGTGTGATGTGGATGCAGAAACTCAGTTTCAGCTGAAGTTGATGTGCTAAGCCATGGGTTAAGGCCCTGCTGACTTAAACCCAGCGAGCTGTGACATATACACATTGGAGAAGTGACTTTAAAAGGAGTTTTAGGCTCATTTGCTTCAAGTGTTAAACTTGATCAAGACTGGTAGCACAAACTGTAATAAAAGAGGGGACAGGTACTTAAGAAATCCTTTCTGACAAGCCCTGTAGCAGTAGGGAGAGATGAGCCTCACTGGAGTGTATCAAGTATTTGTAAGATTATAACTTGCAGCTGTGGGTTCTGTACATTTACTCACTTCCCAAATGTTGTCATACATTCAGGCACTCAGTTGTTGGAAACTGCGTCCCATATTACTTTTATTGTTTCTTTTTTTCTTCTTTTTAATTCATTTGAAGGTAGAGAATCAAAACAGAATTTGGGACCTCAAAATCTCTACAACTGCAGGAGTTGGCACTTGATGGCAGCTTTGCCTCTAGTCGTGGCATCAAGTTACTTTTGAAGCCTTTGAAGTTAACAGGGCTGGAGGGAGAAAGTGTTGTGTTGCTTCTTTAAAAAGAAACATGCTTTAGTTATATTTGCAGCTGGGGTTTTAATGGCTGCGAATTAAAGCATGTTGTGTTTGGCCTTTGTTTCTAGTGCACTTTTACCCCTCAGGGGCACTTGAAGCCAAGGCACAGCTTGAGATGTAGCTGGCTGCAGCACACTAACATAGCCATCAGGAGCCTCAGCCTCTGTTCCTCTGTAGAACTCACACCCCAGATTTGTGTCTCCCATGACACAAGTGTCCTGACCTCCCTGATTTACTCACCTGGCATCTCTTTGCATGCACTGGGACTCTGCTCACACAGCAACAAGCAGTTTGTGGCTGGCATTGTGGCTTCGAGTGCTCTGAAGTAAACTTTGTGTTGGCCCTGGAGACCTTAATTTCTAATCAGCTCCAATTAAATTACTATGAATCTGATAAAGCAGCTCAGTTTAAAAAGGTGCAGATAGGCACTTAATGTGATTTAATGTATGTCTACATAGTTTAACTGCTTATCTGCACATCTGGCCTAAATACTTGTGCAAATCTGACCCATACCCTTTTTTTAACCATTTTGGCATTGGGAAGAGAAGGTAGATTATGCAGTTAATAGGTTACAGCTTGTTTCCCTGTCGATCCTGTGGAGCATCAGCCATCCTGCATCATGATGGTGCCTAGTAGAAAGAAAGGTGCTTGGAGGATGGCTGTACACTGTAGGATGTCTGTATGTGCACTGTACTGCCAGTTTGAGAGTACTCTGGCATGAGAAAATGGAGTCATCTTTCCAGCCATACATTTGCTAGGCCCTGTGTGGTAGAATCTTTAGCAAACAACATCAAACTGATGGCAGAGCATGAAGAAAGATAACACAGGTACTCCCCCAAAAATGTCAGGATTGGAAGGATTTAGGAAGATTTATTTCCAAAGGCAAAAACACTAAAAAACTAAATAACATTAAACCTAACAATGTTAAAAACACTGAGCTTGGGGAAAGACACAATCCCTGGTCTTCTCAGGGCTTTTATCATCCCTGCCCCTGCTCTGCAGTGGGGGCCTTCAAACTTGTCTGCAAGAACTTATCTTCACATAGTAGGGAGAGCTTCTCTGAAATGCAGCAGCAGAAAACATCTAAAGCTGTCTCGGAAAAAAAAAAAGCCTCTTCCAGGTAGGAAAGACTTATAAGTGAATACAATAGTAATCATTCTGATCTGTACTCCTTGGAGTCCTTGAGGACAAACTACTTTATGGTTTTACTGAAACCATGAAAAAGGGCCAGTGATGTTCCTACATGTCCTCCACACATTTGCAAATGAAAAGCTCTGCCTTCCACAGAACAGAAATAGTTGGTTCTTTTTATGAAGTTGTTGTTCTTTAGATCACAATGACTGTATTTTTCAGTATCTGAGACTTTTGACACATTTGTCAAGTGTTTCCAGCCCTTCATGATTTATGGACCGGGAGTCACTTTCCCTTCTCAGAATTCATACAATATACGGCTAAGGCAAACTCTTTAACATTGATATTTAACATTAACATCACTTCAAGTGATGTAACAAGATTATTTTGCGTGGTTCTTCCTGTATAGCTGTTGTCTCAGAGACCGAGGCAGAGAAGATGATGGTGAATGCTTTTGTTAAAGTATTGGGAAATCTGGTGCTTGAAAAATCTGTATACAAATCCTGGCTTTGCTGTTGTTTTTTTCTGTGACCTTGGACGGATTATTTGCTTGTTCTGTATATATGAGACATGAGGGTACCATCTTTCTCATTTTCAAGTGTGGATTTCTAAGTACTTGAGAGGTCATGGAGGTAGTAAATATCATCAACCAAAGGCATGCCCTTTTATCACCACACATGTACATTGCTGTAACGAAAAAATCTTGAAAAGAGCAGATTTTTTATGTCTCTCGGTATTCTGACAGTCCATGATCACCCTTCTACTCCATGCAGCACTGCCATCTGAGTCTGCCCAGCTTCTTGCATTGGGCACCTGAGAGGGATGTTGCCCTTTGGGTGGCTGGGTTTAGTTTTGGTCTTGCTAGGTTTCGTAATTATCAGGACACAGATGGCAAAACTTGAAGAATTAGTTTTGTCTGAATATTACCATGCCTTCTCTATGTGCTTGGCCTCTCTAGTATTTCTTCCTGTCTGACAGTTTTCCCTCTAAATAAGAGCAGTAGTGAGTAGAAGATTTGTGTTTTATAAGGTATTTCCCCTGCCTCCCCTTGCTTTCTGTGCCTAGGAAGATAGTGGCCTGCAGTGAATTCCCTGCAGCATCCACGTTATTGCATACACATGCTTGTGACACTTTAATAGTAGCTGTCACATAACATTAATGTATTGCTGTTACAAATAAATCCAGCAGGGCTACAAGCGAAGAAGTGAGTGAATGAGATAGGACAGTCTCGTCCATCACTATCAGACAAGGCCACCCTAAGTATTGTCTGCTCACTTGCCTAGTGAAATTGTTGTCTTTTATACAGACATGCTTGGTGGGGACACCCAGTCCATAGCCAGAAGCCCTCCTTTCTGTGAACACCCAAAGGGCTCAGTTTGTCAATTATTCAGAATAAAGAGAGCAAGCCTTCTGAAATATCATTGAAGACCCTCTTTTCTTAAGTCTCGAGGATGGACCTTTTTTTTGTGGGTTTCATGATTTCTATCAGGTGATTCAGTGTGATTGCTCTGCTAAACCCTGTGGCAGCAGAGGATATTGGTCAGATTGTGTTGAACAGGCACTGATTGCCTGGTTGGGGCAGGGGGTCAGGTAGAGCCTGAAGCCCCTGGCTGCACTCCTGCCCTCTTTCTAGGAATTCTGTAGCTAGATGAGCTAGCCACCAGAAGAAACAACTGAGTGAGGGAAAAGCAGTTATACTGAAATTCCTCCCACAAAATTATAGCCCTCAACTGTCAGTGTGCTACCACTTAAGGATCTCTGTTCTGTGGCTCTCTTTATACTTTGAAGAAATTCATTAACTTGGTGCTGCTTATAAAAGGCTCTTTATCTGATAGTGCAAATGTTGCCAAACTCAGGAGTGCAAACTGTGCCTGGAATACTGTCCTCCTCCTACTGCTTGTGAAGATCCTGGAATTATCTCTTGCATTTTAAGGCTGTATTAGAAAATTGGCCAGCAGTACCTTGCTCACAGCTGAGATTGCAATATACTCAATGCACTGCCTCTGCAGGCTCTGCAGACACACTGGGAGGAGAGGTTTGGCATTTGAAAGCTGGCATAATGTGACTGGAAAATTACTGTGTTAGTTCTCCCTCCATAACACTTGTTGACATAGTTTTATTAGGTTGTGATAGACTGCAAGGAAATATAGATCATAAACTTAATGTGTACCAGACCACTGCCTGGTTCCTGAAAAGCATTAAAGTGTCACTTTGAGTGACTCTCTGGTCCAGATGAGTTCTTTGCAAGACTGAAAGCTCAGAAAGTTTCAAGAATTTTTTTTAAAGAAAGAAAAAACTTTTTGCAGAAGCAGTTGCTTTTACTCTGTGAGGGTGGAAAATTATTTCTTGAGGATCCAGCTGTAGAAAGAAGCATCACTACTTTTTTTAATTTATACATCATTGTCATGTTCTTAAAATTCTCTCCATGACAAGTCCTTTGTAGTTCCTTAAACTGGTGAAGGTTTTATTATGCTGAATTTGACAGGTTAATGATCGAGTAGGAAATCATTTAATACTTGTTATTGCATTTTCTGATGGTACAAAATTAACTCTATCCTTTCTACACCTAAAATCAGAAACTAAATATAGAGTCTGGAGGGCAGAGGTTGTAACAGGTAAGTACCAAGAGATCCCTGTCCCTCCTCCCCTTGCACGTTGCATTTAGGATAGCAAAAGGAACATTAACCATCATGCTGAAGAGTCAGGACCAAAGTAATTGGATTTTGGAGGAATATTTTGTTGGTTATTGTAGTGATAGATTGGTCTAACGCAAGATTTCTGGAAGTATATTTCTCTGAAGTATCAAGATTGGAGTTTTTCCTGTCTAGCAGAGGAATTATACATAGTGGTTTGAGCGCTGGTTTGGAAGACTGAGCCTGTTTGAAGTGGACTGCCACCCCTTTTTTGTTCAGTCATTAGCTTCCTTGCTGGAACCACTATGAGAGCTTGATTTGAATGGGAACCTCTGTGATATGGGCAGTCTGTGACAGTGTGATGAGGGAAGTAGCATGGACAGCAATGCTGACATCTCAGGAAGCAGTAAGAGGGGTAAAGGCATTTGGTCTAGACTTCTGCTTGTGATTCTGAGAGCAAAAGAACTCACAGCCTGTTTTCAGTCCTTGAGCTCTGTGTATATATTTTAATAACTTATGTTTTTCCTGTTTGAACAGAGCAAAGCCTGGAGAACAAGCTGTTCTTCTGGAATCCTTTAGTTCATTTATTCCCAGTAGATTCCAGTGGGAAATAAAATCAACAGCCTCTCCTCTTCTGAACAGTGACCCTCACTGTGTTTGTTAATACCTCTCAGTGCCTGTCTCCATCGAAACTCAAGATATAATTGCTCAACCAGAACATGCAGGGGAACAAGAACTATGATTTTCTGAGCTTTAAAGGAGTACATTAATTACATTTGATTTTGGGTGCCCAAAGTAAATGCTTTACTGTAGGAGCAGCTCATTTGTTTAAACTGCTTTTAGAATTTTAACTTTTTATACAGATACCGAGTTTTAGCTCCTAAAAACACCTCATCAAAGCATCTTGATGAACCAGTGACAGCTATACACCTGAAAAATCTCTGAGTGTGTGGGCACAAATGCCAAAAATTGATTTCCCTCTGGGGCCAGGAGACAAAGGCAATTTTTTTTAATATTCTGGTTGAATTTGCATTTGACTTTCATATCACTTCATGCTGCTTAAATGGATTAGTGACTGGCTTCTGCAGCACAGGATCTGGAGAACATTTCTAATGTGCATGCCTTGAAAATGCACAAACAGGTTTTAAATCATGTGTTGAGGAGCAATTAAGAATAGCTTCTGTAATGCACACAGTGAGAAAGGGAGGCAATAGCCATACAAAAGACAGGAAGGACTGATTTACCAATACAAATTTGGAAGGGGATGTGGTCTAATGATATCTAGTGAATAAAAGGTCTCCTATAAGTGCTAAAATCCTGTTTGGATCTTAATCCTAGAGGTCTGATCTGTAAGTCCACTTTCTGTATACCTTGCCAAATAGAGAAGGACTAGAATTATACTCAGGTGGCAGAAAACAGTGTAATTGAGGCCTACAGATCAGAGCAGACTGTGGTGCAAGGGGGAACATGTGAAAAAAAATCATTTTCGAAGCATAATACTTCTTTTAGAAGATACACCCCCCCTTTGAACTGACCTGTGACCTGATCAGTGACTCAAATAAGAACAGTAGGAGTCAATGTCTATGTAGCTACATACCCTTGCTGTCCTTGCTTGGGATTGTGCAGATGAAACAGTAGCAGAATTTGACCTTTCTCAAAAACTGATGGGATTTTAGGATTTAACTCTTGAGCTGGAACAAGATTGTTCTTGGCTCAGCAGGGAGTTTCAGTAACCCAGGTGCTCCCCATGGGTGGAAGGGCTTCCAGCCTCCCTTGGGTATGCAATTGCAAGGATTCAACCTTGGAGTTGGAGAATTCAGCCTCCTTCCTTGGAAGAGGATAAAGGACTTTCCTGTAAATTTTTCCAACTGCCCGTTCTGGGGAAAGGAAATGGAAACAGCAGAGCTCTGGCAATGCCTTGGGATCCCCTCAGACCAGACTGGCTTCAAGTCAAAGCACAGTACAGATCAGTGGTGACCTCTGCACATCGAGTGGGTGTCAAATGTAGTTGCTGAAAAATGTTGTGGACATGTCCATGGTGTGTATTAAAGACAGAGGTGAATGTAGTAGTCTGAGACCACTGTCCACTTGCCTAAAACCTTTCTCATGTGTAGGGTAAGTTCCCACATTGTCCATCTCCTGTGTTGTGTCATCCTTTATCAGATATTCAGAAGTTGGGCATGGTAAAAATTGAAAGAATATAGAGGGACCAAAGTATTTACTTGCCTAGTGCCTGCTGGTGATGGATTATTGTATAAGGCACACTGCAGTACAGAAATAGAAACCTTACATACTTAGGTGAGCAGAAATGTAGAGTACATGTCTTTTTAATCATAAGATAGCATGAAGAAATGTGTGTTGTCTGTTTGATACAGCTGTTACAGACAGAGCAGGTGGCCTGATGGAACACTTGGCAGATGAGATTTAACTGTAGCTGGGCTGAAGCAATTCTGCAGAGCTGAGGAAAGATTGAGGTGCCATGGCACAGGTTATCCACCTCCTCTGAGGGAATTGCATCTGCTGCAAATAAGACGATTTTCAATGTCAGAGATTTTTGACTGCTTTCAGACACATTAGGAACCAGTGTACTTGAGCACATTTTCCATCTGCATTCAGACCAAGGGCCAAAATTTTTCTCCCTGAAGTGAAAGCTGTTCCTGCCACGTGCATCCTTTGTTCCTTTGATGGTGGAGCTGATGTTCAGCACTCAAATTGAGAAGCAGGAGCAGAGGTGAGAAGACATGCTTGCAAAGAGGCACTTCATGATCAACCAAGTTGTTTTACTGCTCAGTGTCAGCTACATTGACTCCAATTCAAGTGGCTTTTTTGATAGTATATAGGATGGTGGACTTAGGACAGTGTACACTTTAGGTCTTTCTTTTCTCTACCCTTCTGCTTCCCCCAAGAAATCACCCTGTTCACATTCCTTGAACTAAAGAGAAGCATGGAAGAAACCCAACTTTATTTTTCGGTTTCAGTTTCTAATTCCTTTCCTTCTTGTGGATAGATAACTTCTAGCATTTCCATTCTTGCAGTTTAGAACTTATATGTGCATAGTCAGATGATATCTAGCATCTGATCCATCTATAGTGGTAGGAGACAGTGAGGAAAGTAAATGTGCTCCTTGGAGTCCAAGTCTTGGACATTCAGTTGTATCAAATACATATTGGAAGTCCATTAAAATACAGTACTGATTTTCCAACTAGTTTCTCTTTCAAAGGAGCACAGTTTGAAGTAACTAAACAGCCACTTGTAAGATAGTTCTTCCTGATCTATGCAGTGCTGATAACCAGATATAGAAATTTTAAACTGTAAAAGTGATATTTTAAGGGCAAATTGGCGCTCATGCTCAGAAATGTGACGTTTCACCTACTGAGTCTTGTTTGAAATGGATAAAAACTTGCCTGTGAGCTGATGAATGTTATTCAGTATTTAGGTATTCATTGCATCCCCAATTTACTTCTCTGGTTTAAGACAGTCTTGGGACAAATAGAGTGTTTCATACTTACATTCTCTGCTAGCAAGGGGTGGCAACAGAGATAATTTGAATCTTTGCAGATCTGCCAGGTGAAGGGACTATACCTGTAGTTTGTTATTGAGCAGAAGATATTTTCGAGGCAGAAAAAACAGTGAGAAAAAATGGTTTGATTTCAGGTTGTATAAGAAGGAAATGTGTAATCAATCCAGAAAGCTGTTTATGCTTCTCTGTCCGTAATTTACCAATCCTGGTCTTCTGTTCTGATCTCCTCTTCTCCATCTCCATTTCCCTCTACTGTCTCATTTGTTTTGGGTTCTGCCTCTTCTGAGGTTCCACCACGCTCTCCCTTCTCTCTCCAAAACTACAAAGACATCATGAAATTTTCAGGTAAACACAAATGCAACAAGCAAACTGGTGGATGATAAGCACTTGAGAAATTGCTGCCCAGGCTGTGGGCAGCACAGCATCAGACAAACTTAGCAGTGGTCGGTACTGTTTGTGATGTGCTTGTGATGCCTGGCACACCACAGCTTAGCATCAGATTGCTAAAATAGTCGGGTTTATTGGTTGATTTCTGCTACAAATTTCTGAAATAATTTTTTTAAAAGGAGTAGGGTTTAGAGGTTTTTTGTTCATAAGCAGACAAGATACATCTGAGTCAGTGTAGTTTGTGTTTGATGTTCTCAAAGAGCAGTTGGCTCCTCTTTAAAACTGTTTCATAGACTTCAGTGGATGAAGAAAGTCAGTGACAGAAATGACCCATTTAAGTCTTCTGTTCTAGTCGGTTCTGTTTCTGTATTCTCCTGACTTTTCATGGCATATCTGGAATTGTGACTTCCACCATCCTTCTACTTTTTCTTGTGTTTACTGTTATTTTACCAGCTCTGCAGGGGATGTGCCACTCATCACTGCTGTCTGTCAAGGACCACCTGCTTTACTTTTGAAGAGATATCTCATATTTGCTTATGACAGATTATCAGAAAGCACTAAGAAGTGTGTGATGAAATAACATCTTGGAGATATAATTAATCATTTTCTCTAGTTCTGTCTGTCTTAAGGTGATACAGTTAACCTGCTAAGAATAAAGAACTGGTTCCAATATTTTTATCCTATCAAAAGTGGCTTAGGAGCTCCCTATTGGATTTAGACTGACAAATGCTATCAGATTACAGTAGCATGGCAAAGAACCAGTCTATGATTTCAAGCTGCAGTCATGGATCTGATCACACACTGAAAGATTTCATGCCATTTTATACCCTTTCTTTTTCTTAATTATTGTTATCTCTTGCTAAATTCTTTATTTCTGTGGCTCTCACTTCCCACACATAAAGACAATAACTGTACCTGTTTTTCAGTAGATAGCAAAACCTCTCTCAGCTGTTTTTCCTCTTTAAGCAATTATTTATTCAGTCATCTTCCACATTTGAAATACTTTTTTTAAACTCATTTTGTTTTGAAATGTAGTAATAGATCTCCACATAATGCAAGGGTGATCTGTGAAAACCTAACTAGGCAAGGCCAAGTGCACAGGAACTCTATTCTTGGAAATGAAAAATCTGATGCCATGACTAAATATTTAAGCAGTAATGCAACAGATGATGGTAGGAAAAGAAGATTGCAAGGTAAATCGTTTATTGTCAATAGTGTCTCTTTGGAATACATGAAGAGAAATGCTGCATATAAGAAAAGCAACTACTATTATTCAGTGCCCTTTAAACTTCAACAGAATTGCAGTATCAGTTTTTGTTTATGACAATTTTTTAAGAGGCAAGGGGGGAAATGAACTGCATAGTCCATGAGGTATCTCAAGTTCCGTCTTGTTGTCATATTATAAAAACCTCTGAAAATAAGTACTCCTTATTTTTTCTGTCTTCCTCAGAGTAGATTACTTTAAATATTCATAATTTATTGTTTTTCAAAGTTCAGTGCTGTGGTGTACAGTATCCTCCTGGGGAGGTTAGCATGATATTTGGTCTATTTTAAGTTCACCTCAGAAAACCTATTCAGCTGCATAATCTCTGGTAATGATCTATGGGAGAATAAAAGTACATGCTCAATTACAGGCTCAAAATTTTCCACTAGCAGCAGAAATTTGGATATAATTTCTTTATATCCTGCCCAATTCTCAGCTGACCCAGCTTATTTCAATTGTCAGAATTCAAAGACTCTTCCAAACTGTGCATCTGCAGCAAAGTGAGGTTGATTTGTTTGTTTCTGTTAAACAGGTCAATTTTCACAGTATTGTAATTCCAATATTTTAGTATATTCATCTTACACATTTGACAGCGAGAAAAAGCAGATTTAAGATTCTAGTAAAAATATCCTTTGGCTATAGCATATCTTGATTCAAAAATCCATCTTCCTGCCATTTCATAATGCTTACAGAAATTAATGATGCAGTCTTGTGGTATTGGGCCTGGATGATATTTTCAATACATAAGCCTCCAAAGTTTACCTAGAGGTGTTTTCCTCAGATGCTGCAAAGCAATTAAAACTGTGCCTTGTAAAGTATGCCGTGAAAAGCTCATGTAGTAGCAAGTAACCAAATTGTTGAAGCTATCAGAACAACATGAGGTTCAACTTGGCTGATTTAAAAAAAGTCACTTGGTTTGATGCTGGAATCGCAAGGCTGTGTGTTTGTGTGTGTGTTTGTGTGTGTGTTTGGGGGAAAGACAGAACTGGGAAGCTGAGAAGAAAGTCCAGCGTGCATGATAACAAGACTTACCATATAAGAAGGCAGGATGGAAGACACATGAAGTGCAGCAGTGCAGCTCCCAAGGCACAGAGAAGAGGGGTTGTGTACAGTGAGTTAAAGGCAGGCTAAATTGTGTTGTGTAATTTGTATTATAAACAGAGCCCTCATGCCGCTGTCTTTGGGTTGTCTTACACTTGTCTTTATAAACAGTTCTGAAGAGTCTTTTAGAGCTCCTCTATGAAATCTTCATTATATTACTGCAGACCTTTGAAATTCAGTATGGCAAAGCTGAAGGCCAAGGAATGTGCCTTCAAGCTGATCATTGTGCTCAGTTAAAATTTGGTCAGGAATTTGCCTACTGAGTTTTTGTGTTGTTGAAACCAAATCTGTTTAGAGATCAGTATTCTCAGCTGCTCAAGCAGCCAGACCATGAGATACAATAACAAATCTCAGACTTGTATGCAACCTCTCTCATACCTAGTTTTGCTGTAATAGCTGGCAAACCCCACATCACCCTTTAAAGGAGAGTATTCCCTTGTGATCCAGCCAGATCCCTTACAGATTGGTTTGTATGTTAGTGGTGGCTGTTCACAATCTTTGCTGTCTGCTATGAATGCTGCTCCTTCACCTCATCTAGCACAAGCCACTGCTTCAGTCAAGAGTTCAAACTTTGCTGGTAGTGCTTGGTAAGTTTTGTTTATTAAAAATGTATGTTGGGATAGGGATGTTAATAGGAAATAGCAGAGCTTGTGAGCAAGCTGCCTCAGCTTGATATGAAATCCCGCAACAGAAGAAGAAAGGATGTCTTTAAATCAAAACCAAAATATCCATCTGTACTCCATTTTTTTCTCCAATTTTACGTTTCTTCCCACACAAACAAACAAAACCAGCCTAACTCACCACCTCCCAAAAACACACATTCTAAATGCTTGGGAAATAGTGATTTTTATATCTTACAGACCATATTTAGGGCACTCATTTCTGCCTGCTGAGCAACTGGAGAATGTTCCTTTTTCCGAGATAAATAAGACTTTCATGTAACTAGATAAATATTTTTGTTTTCCCAGTGACCTGGAGGTGATGCCTGTGCTTAAAAATGATGATGGAAGATAAAGGGTGATGCCTGTATCTGAATCCAGGACTCTCAGAAACATTCCCAGAAACACTAAGGACTAGGGTTCACTGTGATAAGAGGAAGCAGAGGAGTGTTCATCTTCATGATTTTTCTTATTTAGTAAAGACATTTTCTCTCATAGCCATTGATGGCAACCACAGGTCTTGTGAACGTGCTTCTTTGTGAAGTGTGTTTGCTGACGGTGTGTAGGACGTTGGGAAAGGCAGAGCAGCCCTTGACAAGAGGATGGGAAGGGGAGGTATTGGCAGCTGTGGGGGTGACTGTGAAGAACTGGGGTCCTGCAGGACAGACTTCAGAGGTCTCTTCTGCTGAGATCATGTAGTTGGTATGGCTGCCAGGCACAACTCATTCCAAAGGGAAAGTAAACAAAATCTTGCTCCCATCATGGCTCAAATCAGCTTATGTATTTTCTCACTGAGTTAGTTGGCATATATTAAATGGAGTTTTTATGTGCGTTTCAGTGTAGTGAACTAATTTTAAGAGAGCTTGATAGAAAACCTAAGCATTTGTCTTCTTTCCCTCGCCTCCCTTCCACCAGATAGGGAAGGAAAAAGGATATAAAAGATAAATCAAGCACATTTCTTGACTTTTCTCCTCATTGGTTACAGCTTCCTTTAGCTTCAGAGGCATTGTGGAGAATCTGGATAACCAGACATCTTAATCCTACTTGTATTCAATGACAATGTTTTTTATTAACACCTATTGTATCTTCTTATCTGAACAGCTTCTCCTGCCTTGAGAGCACAAGAACAGGTGGGACTGGCATGAAAACAACTCAAACTCAAATATGATTACAATCATTTGCAGAATAACTGTTTTTGCTGGAATATCAGAGCTTTGCTTAATTTTCTTAACTAAAGTCATTGTCTAAATTACCTAAGCTATTGTGCATCTGGGCAAATTTTGTACAGTTGTCAAAATTATCTTGACATATTTTGTGTGTGAAGGTGTTTATCCAATGACAGCTGTGAGTCATGCACAGAAAGTTTAGGAGCTTTCATCCACTTCTATGTCCTCAGACAGATGTACCTAATGTTTGAAGTCCTGGTTGAAGAGCTTTTATTTCAATAAGACTGTATTTGGTTGCTGAAGTCTTTGTCACAGAGTTACCTTTGTGGATCAGAAATAAACACACTTCCAGGGAGATGAAGTCACTGACGGTACAAATGCATTTTCACTGGGGTCAGGTTAAGTGAGCTGGAGCGTTAAAAAGTTAAAAATACTGTGCAATATTGCTTGTGAGATTTGTGTCAATGCCAGTCCTCCATTTTTGTGATGTTTCTTCTGGAGGCTGCCACAGCAGATCCGAAATGGGCCAAACTTGCTGCTTGTGCTCAGCTCTTGGTGTTGAGGAGAAACATCTGGCTGGTGTTCCATGTCTTAAGAAGCCACTGGATTTGAAGGAGGCAGTCTGGTTGCAAAGACTTAGGTGATAATATAATTAATAAAGCAAAAGTTGAATTATTAACAGGGGAAAGAAAAGGGGAAATGTCCCTGTTTCAGTGGAAGAAGCTTCCCTGTGAATTGTTTCAGGGTCTCACTCTTGCATTCAGGGGCCACAGGGTGTTTTCCTTGGAGTGGCAGCTGCCCACGTGTCTGTCTCTTCTGTTAGCCACGGGCTGTTGGCTTCAATTGATTCACTGTCAAGGGTCCTCACATGAAAACCAGTGCTGATTCATAGCTTGTAAAATATGTTAAGTGTGAAGATAAAGAGAAACTTGGTTGCCACAGAGATTTGGTGACTGTGGATAATAGACTTGGGAACCTCCTTCCCTACCGCTTTATTGCTAGTGAAGGGCAGCACTTCCTCCCCACTAGGCAGTGCCACCATGCAGAGATGCTTTGCTGGGATCATGACAGAGCTCCAGGAAAATTTAGACATAGAAATACTTCTTTTAGGTGATGTTACACCAAGATTTGGTTAGGCAGTACATTCTCTTCTTCTTAATCTTATCAGTCAGTGATGAAAGAAAATAAGATTGCAATGAAATCCCAGCAGAAAAAAAAAAAATGAAATAGTGATAGGGTAGTAGAATTTATCCATTTGATGTAGACTTTTTTCCTCCTGAGAAGCATGCTAAAAATATATCTGTAGTGGTAACATTTTTTCCTTAAATAAAACCAGAATTTTAAAGTTTTAATTATTTAACTGTGACTTAGGGAAGCATTTAAACTTTTGGTGCTGGCTTCAGTAGCACTACTCATGTGCAAAGTACACTTAGAGAAGCCTTTAGAAGGTAGTGGCTCTAACTGGTTTTCTGTTCTCCTCCATTTCCAGGTGGTGGTTGCTCTACAGCAGCAGCAGAACAGAGAGGGAAAGCACCATATAGCAACTTCAGAAAATTTGTTCTTAGTCTCTGGTTTATTGATGTAATCTTTTGATGTTACAGTTATCTCTCAATATTCAGTAAAAGTACTTGTCATATTTAAAATTGAAACCTTCTTTACTGGCCAAAGACTGGGAAAAGACCATATGACTTCAACTGTTTAATTATCTTTCTAGCATGATCTACAAGTTTTCACTATCTCAGTGCTCTGCTGGTGGTACCTCTGGGAAATGAAAGGTGTTGTATATACAGCACAAATACATGAGTAATTTGATCCTGGAGCCAGCTGATGTTGTCTTTAATTTTAATTTTTATTATGCCTTTGGCTGTGTAGCTGCTCCAATTTTTGTATTAGATAGTAGTATATATAGAGGCAATAGGGGGTTAATTGCTGTTCAGGGAACATGTTTAAAAACCAGCACCAGCTATGCTTTATATCAACAACACTTTCACATAGTGGTTTTGGCTTTTATCCTTAGAATTTATCTGTAGTTCCATTTCATGATTGCATGTATAGGTGCAATAGAAATATCTCGGATAGTAAGAGCTTTTATAGCCATCATGTGTTTGTTCTTACATGTTCTTACTTTCAGGTAAGTATTCAAGATTTCATAATAATTTTTCAAGGTTAAAAAGAGGAACTCTCAAAAGTAAAGCTGATTTCCGTGTCTGCCCCTGCAACTAATATTTGGACCAGTTTGTCCGTTCAGTTTGTCCATTTCACCACTATGAAATCTAGTCTAGAAAGTTGGTTGTTATCTGCTTTTAGACTGGCTGTTGCACAGATGATCATGGTAATAAAAAATTGCTACTGGATGAGTATCATGAGAGTTGGAAAGCAGAGACAGAGCAGTGTCACACTCTGGAAACAAGGGTTACATAGTCTCTTGTTTGCTGCAGGTTGTTTTGCGTGACTTTTTAATTCCATGTATATGCTTTATTTCTCCTTGTGGCAGTTTTACAGCCCACAGTAAAAGCTTCAAATGTAATTGTTTTCAAAATGGAACTTCATGAAAATATAAAAAAAATATTTTGATTTAAATGAAAAATAAATAGGAAAACCAAACACTGACTGGTGGCATTGGAAACTAAAGGGAATAGCCTAATACTGTGATCTCAGAACACAAATAACCCTGAGCCTCCACTAGAGAAACTGACCATGGCAAAGTAACTTGGCAAAAAATAGAAGCTGTGATTTTTATAATAAGCAGGAATATTGTAAAGAATATGGTCCACCTTCCCATGTCAGTAGCCAGCCTTTTTTGCTGTGGCAGAGGTAGGGAACTAGCAAACTTTATCTTGACACTGTTTCTCTTAAGCAAGTTGTCTCTTAATTACATATTGAATAGCATCTGTTGTTTGAAGAACTATTAAATAGAAATACAGCAGGGATAAGTGTGGCAATATTGATGCAAGCTGATGGTTCTTCTGCTTGTGGTGGTGTGGAGGCTCTCCCCTGAACTGAGCATCTTCCTCAGCCTGGCCCGAGGTGCCCAAAACATCAATTTTGTAACAATAATGTCAGGCCAAATTTAGCTCTCAGTTTTGATTTTGTAATACCAGGTTTTCATAACTTCTAGAACACGTGGAACTAAACTGTTTCCATCTTCTTTATCCCTCCAGTCACTAAGGGAACAAATATTGAAAACAGTTTCCTGCGGGAGATTCAACAAAAGCGTTGCAGTGCTCTGTTTGTACGATGAAATCAAAGCAGCTACAAACCGTCTGGTCTGTTTTGTTGTCTGAGACTGAGTGATCTGGTATTTCAGTGGAACTAAGGAGTCATGCTGGTTTTTGAAAACCCCTCCTAGTACATATCTTTTCCTTAAGTACTGAATCACCTTTAAAGAACTCAGCCTTGGTAACACTAAGGGAACAGCACTTCTCTGCCTGACGCAGGTGATGTAAATGTGTTAGTTTATGAAATACATATGGCAATACTGCAGGCAGGTTTAGTAGCTTATCTAGGAGCTATATGTAGGTTAAATGGTATTTTATAAACTATTATTTTCCAAAATCAGAAGGGTAGGAATCTTCCTACACTAAATCTCTAGCTAGGCAGGGGAAGGAATTCAACTACAAAAAAACCCATTATATCTTTCCACCGCCTTGAACAGCTCTTTAAGCACAGATTGTCTGAAATAGCTGCCATAATATGTTTTTACTTTTCAGGCCATGGAGCTTAGGGAACCAGTTTTTTAGTATCTACATCATCTCTTTCCTCCTGGGACTGAAGCTGGTTACCATAGCAAAATGGCAAGGAAGCTGATAAGCAAGTAGTACCATTTGGCAAACAGGATAAAAATTTATTTTATTAAGAGAGAAGACTGTGAAAAACAAATTAGCGCTGTTAGAATTTTTTCTCTTTTTTCTTTTTTTTTTTTAATTGTGTTTTAAAATACCTGCAGAGAAAATGATTGTGAACATATATTGAACAGAACATTCTTGCTCACTAACAAGTGTGATCACAAGTAGTGGGAGCTTCAGTTTTAAATCTCTGCCATCTTTGATACTTTCACATAAAAGTTACACAGTAACACAGAAATTACACAGTAATTTCACTCCTTATGTTTCGAGGTGTTGCAAACATGCCATGCTGCGAATTAAATGAGCTTCTGCTTAACAGAATAAATACAGATACCTGTTCACTGCTACTTAAAGATTACGTTGCAATATAGCTTTAGTTCCCACTTGCTGATGCATGGTCATAAGAGTCTGTCTTGCAAATCAGGCTGCAAAGTCCCTTGGGTTTGTGTGGAGTGACGTCAGTGAGCGTGGAAAAGTTACCGCTTTGTGTTCCACAAATGTTATCGTTAATGTCAAGTTTGATGAAGTTTTTTTTTGTACTCCCAGTTGACATTGTTGGTCACTCTACAATATGAATCACATTCCCTGAAAAGCATGGCTTGGCTGTGTTAGGCATCATCACAGCAACAGTGATGATGGTGGACCCCACTATATGGGCACAAAACCAGTTGTTGAGATAGATGAAATAATTGCTTGTTTTCAGGACTGAGGACTCATTTCTTCTGAGTTAACTCTTGATGTGTGGCCTGGCATCTAACCCACCTGTTGTCTTCTGTTTGTGGTGCAAGACTTGAGTTACTGTTTTGGTCAGTTTCTTTTGGGTTTCTGCTAGTGACAGTAAGTGAAATGAAGTCCCAGAGTCTTGGGATTAAAGTAGAGAACTGCTTATTTCCCTTTCCGATGTGCTCAGGATATTCACCTTAAGAGTTAGGGTTCAGATCTCTCATTTGACTGAAAGATGCTGAGAGCTCATTCTGTGTCTGAAGGGAAGTGAGGGTTGTTATCACCACTGCCCCACCCAGTCCTGCATCTTATAAGATCATTTGGTTTGCCTTGGTGAAGAAAGGATTTATTTTGCTATGAATACTACATGATTCTCTTTGCAAAGTTCTTGAAAGTTTCCTGACTTTATATATGGCTACAGAATATCACAGACAAATGTATTGCAGCTTTTACTGAAGTTCTAGAGGTGAATACAAATATGTCCATTCCAGGATGTTGACAACTATTCTGAAAGGAAACTTTAACAGGCATAGACCTATAGACAGAGAAAGAGAGATGCACTTTCCTTCTGGTTTATATGCCCTGTCAGATTTTCTTCTCACTACATGTACGAATAGCTCCAATGGAGAGAATTTGGGAGTCTTGCTGTAATCTGAGTATGCAAAAGGTGCTGTTTAGTTTTAACCTCTTTGAGCCCATATTAACCATATTGAACTTGTAGGAGTGCTGTTCACTGAGAGTCTCAATCAGTGAAGCTGTGGAGTGGGAATCAGAGTAACTCCTAGGAAAACCCTATTTTGACTTCCTTTTTAAGCTTTTTTATTCATTATAATAAGCACTTGTATACTTTTTTAATGCTATGGGGGTATTTTTCATCTTTAAAAATTATCATTATCAGAAAAAAAATACCATCCAATGCCCACTGAATGCAGTACTGGGTTAGGGTAACTGGGCAGGATCTGGGTGGGGGTTGGCTGGTGTCTGATCAACTTAGGGGAGAGAGATGGAGTACTTAGATCTGGCAGGATCCAGCTAGTCTTAGAAAGAGCTGAGTGAGAATATAATTGTGAAGAGAATGTGTGAGTTTAGAGT
>WEIV01030743.1:4098-48876 GCA_013390005.1 Calyptomena viridis
TTTTTTTAACCTTCTCGTGAAGTTTTAAGAAGTTCTGTAGGAAATTGAGAATAAAAGTTTAAGTGCTCAATTTCTTAATATTAAAAAAAACTATTTTTTCTAGGAGTACACAGCATAAAACATTACTTCAAGTATGTTAATTAACTGAGAGAGATGTATCTCACTTCACACAAGGCCTGATGGCTAAAGACACTTTACATTATATACAGGAAAAAAAGTAGAGTAAATCTTGATTAAAAAAATCTTATCTTTTTGAAGCACTGTTATTAGAAATGTTATCCTCTCCTTATTTACTCCATTTATGAATAAATTGGAATGTTAATACCACATGTTGTACTGTTAAAGAAATGGTTCATCAATTCCTGAAAATCTAAATTGACCGTTCCCTTTTAAACAAAAGATAGTATAAATAGTCACTGTTTCTTCTAAATACTATTTTAGCAGAAAGAAATCTTATTAATTCTATTGGCATTCCTTTAGTTTAGAAACAGAAATGTAAAATAATCTAATAGTCTTTAAGCCTAGATTATTCTCCAACATAAGACCCAAACACAGTAGAACACATCAGCTAGCAGCTAGCAACATGTCACTGAAATATTTGTGCACTTTGCTCATTGTAACTCATGACCATTCACCCCTACTATGACACAAATATGTGGAGGAGAACGTCACCACTTTCTCCCAGTAGGTATCACTTGTTACATCCCTTTTACTTGAACAGTTCCATTAATAACTCAAGTTTTAAAATAATTCAAATATAAGACTGAAAACTAGACAGACTTTTTTATTGCCTTACTACCTTCAGCTAGTTTGTTTAAAAGCAACATTACTAGCATAATGCAATGAAACCATTTAACAGATGAGCCTCCAAGGTGCAATCTGGGTTAGCGCTAAATGCTGTACAGAATGGCTGAAATGCCACAGTCCTTCATGTAAAGGGCACAAGTCTTCACTTCCTTTCTGTCCACTAACAAAATTTTGCTGAGTTACTTATAACAACATGCAATTAATTATGCTCTTGTTATGCCCAAATCCCTAATATTTTGCATATTTAATGATTTCTATGTAATTTTCTGCAAACTAATATACAAGCAAGATACACAGGATGTGTCAGTATGTGCAGTGTATCAAGTAACAGGTGAAATAAAATAACCTCTCTCTTCAGATGTGCAATTCATTGCTTGAAACCACATAATTGCCAAGTTAAGGTCCAGATTTTATCTAGGTCAGATTCATTTGATCTAAAAATAACACACTGTTCCCCAAAAGCATTCCAAGTAATGCAGGCATTCCCTTAAGTCCACAAAATAATATCAGCATCAGAGATATTAAAATATGAACATAGAAATGAAACACTGAAAGGATTTGAGTTGTTTGGGTTTGGGTTATAAATTCTACAAATGCAATTTCAACTGCTTACTTTACTACAATATTACTGTAGTCAACATCTCTCCTTAGAAATAAAGTCAGCTTTCATTCAGCTTTAGTAGGAACATTACTGCTGTAATTTCCTACCATTTTGCACCTTTGAAGGATGACAGAAATGAAATACAGAGGCAATTATTTTAGTTTCTACTGGAATACCAGTTTTCTTTTATGTGCATTTTAAAAATTCCAGTCTGATATATTCAGAAATTTCTTCTCAACTCTTTTTATACTGCCAACACTAACCACATGCTTCTTGGTGATGGCTTTTTTTTTTTTTTTTTTTGTGCAATTCATATGGTTTACCTACTCTGGTGAAAAAGGAACCTACTGAAGTCTTATTTTGCTTCTCCTTCATATAAGCTCCAAGTTTCTCATTTTGTTCCATTCTTTTTTCGTCCACTGCAAGATTAGGAGTCAATCTACAACACAGGAAGATCTTTTTGGTGGTGAGAGCACATGGCTGAGACCCTTTGAGTGTGGGTGCCCTTCCTCTCCACTAGCATCTTCTCTTTCTGAATTCCCTCCAGCTTCTCCATTTGTGAAAGGGTAAAACAGATAAGAAGTGCTACTAAAGAGACTGCAAAACGTAGATTTAGTAACTAGAAAGTGCTCAGATAACCCAGACAAATAAAACCAGTCAGAAGTCAGCTATACCCTAATACCTTGCCCAAGGGAGTGTATGATACCATTTCTCCAAGAAGTGTTCCCTGCAAAGGTCCGGCATCTACTACGGTCTTTTCTCACAGTATTTTTCAACTTTTATACTATGTAATTTGCACAGGTGATAGGTAATAAAATGCCAGTTGTGTAGGAGGCCAGAGTGGCAAACTCTGTTTTACAAAATAAATAAACATCAAGGGCTTCCAACTTTTTCATCTTAAACTACTACCTAAACCAACAGCATTTGATCAAAGCTGAAGAATAGTTGGATTTGAGCCAATGAGAACAAAATTAAAAAATTACAACATCCATCCATACTGCAGCCCATTGCTGCTGTCTTCATACAAATGAACAATGTCAAATGTTTTTCCTGCTTTAGGCTTTTTTTGGCAAGCCAAAATAATAATAGCTGCTCAAACCTGAAGGAAGAAAAAAGCACATCTAGACATATCATCACTATGGTGGTTCCATTTCACTTTGACAGATTCAGGGCTGTACATGAAACAGTTTATGGCACTTAATCAATCAAAAAATGAAACCATCCTGTAATTTTCTTTTAATTTGGAAACCTTTGCACAGCAGCTGAATGGATCCCGGATTTGAGAGCTTATCTTCCTGTCTCCTGCAAGGCAACAGTAGTTTTCAAGCTACATCCTCTTCCTTTGACAAAATGAGGGAGGAACTATACATAGGCTCTTTACCTTAAGAGACAAGAAAATTCAGCTCCAGAACTCAACAAAATCTTTTCCACACTTAGCTCCTATTTCTCTGGGTAGGATGCTATATTTTCCCTACTGGTAAAGAACTGTACTTCATGTGATGAAAAAAAGCATCCTTGACAAAGGTCATTCTCTGTATATTGTCTATAATTTCCTTTCTAAATTTCCCCAATGTTTTAATCTTACCACACTAGGTAGGAAATAGTGACACATACCACAGACACTCGAGAAGAAAGATAAACATTCAAAGGTCTGCTATGTCAATACCTTTTACATCAAAAAACGACCAATTCTCCTGTTCCATTTCCACACATTTTGTCGCTTTTACTTTTCAGGCTATTCATTATCAGCTTTACTTGGTGTTCTTTTGATGTTTTACCACAGTTTGTTCTTTAGCTTCTCATTAGCTCCTTTTAAAAACACAGGTGATAACCGCTAGAAACATCACCATCACAACTGCCTTCCCCCTTTTCTTGCTAGAGTTATTTCCATTTTAATAGCTTCTTTACAAAGTGATAAGTAGTAGTGGAAGTTCAGATGTGTTTCTACACAGCTTCAAGGTAGGGAGGAGAATAAAAGAAAAGACCAGAATGTCTGCTCAGTCACTAAGGATCTGCTGAAGTCAATCTGGCAGAAATACGCATTTTTTCCTGAAGGAATTTTAATGAATCAAACATCATCTATGCACGTGCCAAATATAAATCTATTTTTTTCTCCTTTGGAAGGTATGAAAAGTGCAAGTGTTACAAAAAGTAAAGAGAGTAAGTCAGTCAAGCACAGGGTCTAGAGGCTGTCTTTCTGAACAATGACACTCGCACTATTGCTTTTAGTGTCAGAGGTGATTGGAAAGCCAAGCAGGAACAAGGCAGCACAAGCCACCCTGTCCTAAACTGAGGTAAATACAGACATGCTAATCCCCACCCATTGCTTTAGCTCTACCCTGCTCTCATGAGACCCCACCTGGAGTACTGCAACCAGCTTTGGGCTCCCCTGCACAGGAGTGACATCGATGACTCACAGGAGTGAGTCCAGAGGAAAGCTATCAAGATTAGAGGGATTGAGCACCTCTGCTATGAGGTAAGACTACAAGAATTGAGATGGTTCAGCCTGGAGAAGAGAAGCCTTTGTGGTGACCCAACTGCAGCCTTCCAGTACCTAAAGGGGGCCTACAACAAAGATGGAGAGGGACTTTATACAAGAATGTGTAGTGACAGGACAAGGGGAATGGTTTCAAACTGAAAGAGGTTGGGTTTAGATTAGATATTTGGAAGAAATTACTTACTGTGAGGGTGATGAGGCACTGGAACAGACTGCCCAGAATGGCTGCCCTATCCCTGGAGGTGTTCGAGGCTAGGTTGGATGGGGCTCTGAGCAACCTGGTCTAGTGAAAAGTGTCCCTGCTCAATGCAGGGGGGCTGAAACTAGATGATCTTTAAGGTCTCTTCCAGCCTGAACCATGCTATGAGTTATTCCATGTTTTCTTCTTTGCTTCTCCAGATACTAGGGCCCAGTTTGAAAAGCTGGGAATAGAACCTCCAATACCCATTGTGTCATTTATTTAACAAGGTATTTTTGTGTTGCCTTGGAGGAGTTAAGAAATGCTGGCAGGTGGTGGCAGGTGGAGTGAAAGGGCAAGGGTAGATAAAAGGGGGTTGGGGTTTGTTTGTTTTAATGGAGTGATAAAGTTTCCTTCCGCAATAAAAATAAACATGGTCACATTAACATTATCTTTTAACCACTTTGTTCAGCTGCTATGAGATAGCTCTCTATGAAATAGGGAGAAATGCAAGGCTAGCAGCACATTTTGCACATTCAAGAGCCATATTCAAAGTTCATAAAAGCTTCCACTTTATGAACATCTGAATGTTCTTATCAGGTAACTTTAATTCTTCTAGTTTATTTTCCATCCTCCCTTCTCTTTTCACTTATGCCCTCTGCTTAGTGCCATACAGGACTTCCATTAGTGCAGTTTCTGCAGTTTCATTCAGTTTCCCTACTCTTAACTGCTGAATAGAATCATGCTGTTATCTTAATTCTGACTTCTTAATTCACTAACTCATTGTCTTTTACCCTTCACTGCCTTTCTAATTTTTTTTCAAGGCTACTAAGGTTAGATTTCATTTCTGTTGATTTACTGGGTTTGTTTGATCATTGGAATTTATCAGCTCCAATCTCTTTTTTCCCTCAGTATTTCTCCAACCTCATTTTATAGATTGACATCCACTTGTCCATCTTCTACCTAAAGAATTTCTGACAATGATAACATTATATATTTTTTTATAGGCTTCTTATATGCCTGTCTCATTCCTTTGAAATGCTGACTAGTGGTTGCTTCTCCTTCAATTTCCACTCTTTTTGAGACAGCTGAACATTTGCAGCAGAACAAGTCTGAGTATTTTAAGCAAGTATTCACCAGTTCCAAATTTTGTCTCAGTAAGTCTATACATTATCTGATGATTGCCTGCATGGCCTGGTTCTGATTTTTCTTTTTTTCTGTTTTTTTCCCCTCCTCTATTATTTGGACAAATTTATAATAAATCAAGTTTTCTCCAAATTACTTCCACACTAGCTATACTAGCTGTGCTAACTACTTTATTTCAAGGCACTTGAAATCAAATTATATGCTGAAGGTATTTTTCTGTACCTTCTGTAAACCTTTTCCTACTACTGTGGCAGGATGAAAAGGCACAATTTCATTACTCCAACACCTTACAGATAAAATAGGAGACAATCCCGGCCCTGTAAACGTATTCTTCAGATAGACAAGAGTACAAAGAAAAGTATGAACTCTGCTTAGTAAAAAACCCAGTTGTATCCAGCAAGTGATACACGATCCTTAGTCCAGAGACATTTTTAGATAGGGTAGGAATTGCCTGAAAGATGGCAAGGCAAAGAAGAAATGGCAAAGGAAACAATCAGCAATTCATTTGGTACAAAGAGTGTGGATCAGCACATTGCTTAGAATGGCAACTGCAAAAATAAAGCTTGGCCAGTTTTGCACTGGCTCAGAAGCAGGAGCAGATCAGAGTGGAAAAAAACAGTTATGTGAAAATCTTTTGTTGTCATAGGCAATTTCCCATAGCTCAGCCGATGGTACAGTGATAAATAACAGCTATAGCTAGATGTCTCCTCCTTCAGCTTACACTCAAAGAAGGGAGAATAAAGTCGTAAAAATAAGATGCTGCTTGGGCTTTGCATCCAATATTGGCCTCTGTCAGAGGCAGAGTACCAATGTAACTGGATCTCTGGGTTTTTCTGTCTCATGAAGAAGTAGTTCAGAAGATATATCTCCCCAACATTGCATTTTCTTGTTCTTCCTTCTTCCTGCCCTCCTCACTAAATCAAGAAATAGCAAAGTCAGGGAGCCATGCCGTATTGGAGATTCCTCAAAAAATAAGTTTGACAAGAGAGCTTGTTCGAAAATGTAAGATGGTCTAGATAAGAGAATTCTTCCAGAAGATTTACTCCAGGTAAGAGAAACCTTCTAGCAAAACACCAACCTGACATGCAACAAATTAAATAGGTTACAAAGTAGTTTGTCATTATCTGCCAGTGAGGCTATGCTTATTTCCTCCTACCACTAGGTCTTCAAGGGGTGAAATGAAGTTTAAGTTCTAACTGGGCTTTTGCCTCTCTTATTTTTTTCCTACATGACCTTAAACATTTCCTGAGTTACCTCCTCCTCTTTCCAAAGGTGATATATCATCCTTTTTTCCATTAGTTCCTTCCTTGCCTATCCAGGCCAGTCATCTTCCCCATCAGCTCACCTTTCAGCACATTGGGACAACCTGCTCCTACGCCTTCAAGATTTCTTTCTTGAAGTACATCCATCCTTCCTGTGTCCCTTTGTTTTTAATGGCTGTTTCCCATTAACTCTCCAAGTTAGTCCCTTGAATAAGCCAAAGTCTGCCCTCCAGAAGTCCAGTGTGGAAGTTTTGTTGATGCCCCTCCTTGTTTCACCGTATATTGAAAACTCTATTATTTCATGGTCACTGCACCCCAGACAGCCTCCGACCACCACATCTCCCAGCAGCCCTTCTCTTTGTGAACAGCAGGTCAAGCAGAGCCTCACACAACAGCTGCGACAAGAAGCTGTTCTCCATAAGCTAAGAGTAAGGTAAGAACCTTCTAGACTGCCTTCTCTCTCCTGTGTTGAGTTCCCAGCAGGTATCTGGCAGGTTAAAATCTACAAGAACAAGAGCTAGCAATCTTGAGACATCCTCCAGCTGCTTACAGAATAATACATCTACCTCTTCATCCTGGTTGGGTAGTCTATAACAAAC
Organism: Calyptomena viridis; assembly: GCA_013390005.1. Taxonomy (NCBI): domain Eukaryota; kingdom Metazoa; phylum Chordata; class Aves; order Passeriformes; family Eurylaimidae; genus Calyptomena; species Calyptomena viridis. The sequence goes on from WEIV01030743.1 coordinate 11,189, forward strand.
TCCAACCAGGATGTCAGTCTTGTTGGCCTTCCCTCTGATTCTTACCCATAGGCACTCAACCCAATTGTTATTAATCTTAAGTTCCATGGCATCAAGAGCCTCCCTAATATACAGGGCCACCCCTTCTCCCTCACCTGTCTCTCCTGGAGAGCTTGTAGCCATCCATTGCAGTGCTCCGGTCATGGGAGGCATCCCATGACGTTTCCATGATGGCAACTACAATACAGCTTTCCTGCTGCACCAAGGCTTCCAGCTCCTCCTGTTTGTTACCCATAAGGCCTGCATTGGTGTATATGCACTTCAGCTGGGCTACTGACTTCACTCCATGACTCTGGCTCACCACCCTCAGCCTCCTCTCCGGAGAGTGTAGTTTCATCCCCTTCCTCCTTCAAGCCTAGTTTAAAGCCCTCTCAATGAGCCCTGCCAACTCATGGGCTAGAATCCTTTTGCCCTTTTTAGCTAGGTGGAGTCCATCTGGGTCTATCAGGCCAGGTGCTGTAAAAGTTGCCCCATGATCAAACAACCCAAAATTCTGCTGATGGTACTAGCCCTTAAGCCCTTTATTGATAATGTGGGTTCTCCTGTTCTTTTCAGTATTCATCCCTGCCACTGAAGGAACTGAGCAGAACACATAACTAATGTATATATCTGGTGAATTACAGAAGCAGTCCAACAATGCCCAACATGCTAGAGACAGGATGTCAGGTCCACGAAATCACTGTTTTGAATCAAAATGACATGGATTTTTCTTCTCTATACCTAAACTACTTCAAAATTACATTATTCCTTCATGACTTTTCTTGTTCAAACCTATAAGCTAAATTTTTCTTAATGTTTTGGTGACAACTGTTTTCCAGGGACTCTGAAAAGACTATTGAATTTTTCTGTAAACAACACTATTTTAACTTGATTTAGAAATTTTTGTATGATTTCCAGTTTGTAGAAGGAATATACAATCTTAAATACCATATTTAATTATTTGCATTTCTGGTGGGAGTTATTGTAATCATGAAAAAACAAGTTCAATGATTGCAACAGCTCTTTTTTTAAAAAATGATTTTAAAAAAAATCAAGCAGTTACTCATTTTCCACAATTCATATATCCAACTCTAACATTTACACATTTCCTACCTGCAAGATTTGTTCAAATTTTGAAAAGGTGTCAGCATTCTGGAATGAAAACAACACTAAAACGCTGTGATGATCATGGAAGATGTCAGCTACAAATCTCCACTTAGAATTATCTTTTGAAGAGACATCAAAGTCCATTTACAGACAACTCATGGGAAAAGAACCTCTATCAGGATTGTTTGCGAAAGCAATGACTTAGTAAGTAGCAATAGTTCTGAAGCCTGCAATTACTGTATGTTTCAATATGTTCATATATTTAAGTAGAATAAGCATTTAGGAAGTAGAATTTCTGTTCTTCATTACCTGAATCAACTGATTTATGATACAAAAGTTTCCTAGTATTACTGTATTTGAAGACAAAAGGTATGTTTAAATCATACATTACAGAAGCATAATTTCTTTCTTAAGACAACTCCAGAGGACTTAGTCAAGCAGAAACTCTGATTTTTTTTTTTTTCCTAGACTTTAGATTGCATATGCTCTTTCCTTCTTGCCTGGAAAACACTATAGCTGGATCTGTCAGACACAGGCTACTCAGGCTTGAAAGTCATAACTTACTCACTTGCTCTTCATTACTTCAGAAAGTATGAACATCCTTCACACTTCAGGGTTTTCTTAGGAATCACATAACAGTTAAAACAAGCAATATGAAGATCTTTTTTTTTAATAAATAGTCATCTCGCTTTTGTTGCGGAAAAACTGTTGTTGAAAAAATAAATAATAAATAAAAATAGGTAATAAACCAAAAAGCTACCCAAGAAGTCCTATCAATGCTTCATCATCATGCAGATTTCTTTAGGTTGCTACACACGTACAAAGTCCCTGCAGACTTTTTTGCTCATTGTCTTTTCTCTCCCTTCTAAAATGACTGATTAAAAAAATTCTCACTTTGTTTACTCCAAATCTTGGCCCCATGACTGAAAGAAAATATTATTTACAAAGATATATTTATTTACAAAGACATATTGCAGCAGACATGTTGCCTTCTGTTCAATTCAGTGATACTACTGACATTAACCACAGTATCATTTGTGATGAATGGTTTTAAGAAACAGGAATATTACTATAAACCCATCAAAACTAGCATTTATGTCCCTTTTCCTCACCTGTTAAGTCATTCAAGCTTCTAAAAAAACCAAGTGTTGTGTCATGAAGCATTAGTTGCTAAGCATTATGCTGTAGAAAAAGCTGCTATTTCCTGAATTTTAAACAAAGCAATCTACTGTTCTATTGTCCATCTAAAACAGTCTCTAAGTGGAGGAGGGTTGACCGTGAAGCACATGTCTCAAGCATAGAGTTTTCAGGAACAACTGCTGGCCTAAAATATACGAATGGAAATTGATGGAGTAGCACTGAGTTCTGATCTCAGTTCTGATTCCACAGGTATTTTCTAATACTCTAAAAGCTAACATCTGAAGAACAGTACGTAAAAGAGTCAAGTCATAAAATCCCACTAGCTAAGTCATACTCCAGAAAATCCCTACACTGCTTTTCTCTCTTATGCTCAGCTATATAGACTCATAGAATTGACCTAGACAGTTACGTTCAGGTACTACCCTTACAGCTTTGAAAGAAAGTGTACCTAGACAGGTTTAATGAAAGATTAATAATGTAAGATCTCTTCAACCAACACCATCATTACACTGACTGCTAATGGTGAGTAAGTTTTAAGGTCAGATGATCAGTCTGCCCTTTGAGAAACTGCATCCACAATTCCATTGTTCTGTGCTCCTTCTAGATGCCTCCAGGGCAGTCTCACAGTAGACAAAAGCATTCTACACCTTTCAATAGCTTATGTCAAAGTAGGACATGTTTCCATTCTTCTGGTGTCTGAGCACAGACTCGTATCTGCAGAGCTGTGTATTGGGTTTCTGTGGCCAGGTTTTTGGGAGCGGGGGGCCTGTGGGGGAGGCTTCTTCAAGAAGCTGCTGGAAGCTTCCCCCACTGCGAGCAGTGCCAATGTCAGTCAGCTCCAGGCTGGTCCTGCTGCTGTCCAAGGCCAGGCCAATCAAGAGTCATAGTAACACCTCCGTGATAACATATTTAAGAAGGGAAAAAAAAAGGTAGAGGGCAGATGAAGATGGCTGCTAGAGAAGAGCAGAGTGAGAAGTTGTGATTAACAACAACGTAGACACCAAGGTCAGTGAAGAAGGAGGGAGAAGAGATACTCCAGGTGCCAGAGCGGGGCCCCTGCAGCCCGTGGTGATGACCATGGTGAAGCAGTCTGTCTCCCTGCAGCCCATGGGGGACTACGGGGAGCAGAAATCCACCTGTAGCCCATGCAGAAGCCCACATCAGAGCAGGTGGATGCTGGAAAGAGGCTGTGACCCCATGGGAGGCCCACGTTGGAGAAAGGTCATGGCAGGGACCTGCAGCTTGTGGGAAGAGGAGTCTACACCAGAGCAGGATTCCTCCTGATGGGACATGTGGCCTGTGGGGGACCCATGCTGGAGCAGCCTACACCAGAAGAACTGCACCCTATGGAAAAGTGACCCATGTGGCAGCAGTACCTGAAGAGCTGTTGCCCATGGGAGGGACTCATGTTGGAACAGTTTGTGAAAGGCATCTCCTGTGGGAGAAACCCCAGGGGAAGCGAGGAAAGGATCCTCTCTCTGAGCAGCTGCAGAAACAATATCTGACTGCAACCCCCACTCCCATCTCCCCGGGCCGCTGGGGGAAGGAGGGAAATCTTAGAAAGAGGGAGGGGTGGGGGAAAAGGTGTCTGTAAGATCTATCGAACCTCTCACTCTTAAGCTCTGATCTTGATAAAAATAAGTTCTTAATATCCCCAGTTGGAGCCTGTTTTGTCCATGAAATGGTCAGTGAGGAGTTTCTTACGGTCCTTACTGCAAAGTTTGTGAAACCCTGTTTTTTTTTTTCTCTCCTCTATCTGTTTGCAGGGAGGGGAGTGATAGAGCTGGCTGTGGTGAGTCCTTGGCACTCAGCCAGGGTCAAACAACTACAAGCTACTAGGTGTTCACTAGGTCTTCAAAACTAGAAGAAAGATCTGAACTCCTCTGAAATCCACCTGACCAGAAACCACTAAGCTCACGGTTGGTATCCATTCATGGCCAACCACTAACTTCTCTGGTACTGGGCCAATCTATGTTTCTAACTTGTTTAGTATCACTGACAGCTCAGCATTTCTTTCATACTTACTTGATATAAATAGCCCATGACCAATCACCTTCTCTGTTTGTGTAGAGGTGACTGAAGAAAAGCCAAACATCACAGATGTATCCCAGAGGTCTCTTTAGGACAGAGCTCTCACTCAGCCGATTGCAAGGCTCTGTGTTTCAGTCTGCCCTCAGGACTAGAACAGAGGCTGAAATACTTCCCAATGTGTTTGTACTTCAATGCTGTGTACTTCCAGATTCTGGTCTTTTTTACTTATGTTCAACTTCATCTGTTGATTTCACCTCCCTGCTCAATACCTTGGAGTTTAATTAAGATCAATAGTAAGTGATATGCCATCTTGCAGTTCTTTTACAGAAGAGAAATTGAAAAAGTTTGAGAAAAATCCATAGAAATTAAACAGCAGCTTGTTTCTTGCTTCGGTTGTCTTGTTTTGACAGCATTTCCAGCATTTGCAGGTTTATTTTCTCTTTTAAGCTAGAGGCATAAAGCAAAAATGCCAAAGAAAAATATTGTGTCCAAATTCAGCTAGTAATTTTGAGGTAATTACAGTGCTGAATGTTCAGCCTGAAGTCTTCCAGGTAATTAAAGGTTTAGGTTAGCTGCCTTTCTTTAGTAAGTATTTCAATTCCAACTCATCACAAACACACAGAGAACACACAGAGAACAACATTCCCTGGGTTAGAGTAAACAGATTTTTATCACATAGCTTAGTATACCTATAGCTTTCCTAGATATCCAGGTAAGTAAACTAAACCAGTTCTTCCAAGATAAAGAACAGCTCCCTATAATAAACCATGACATTAAACTATTTCTGAGACCATAAAAGTCAGTTATTCTATTTGCTTATTTTAGAACATGACATCAGCACCAGAGGCAGTCACAGTTCATATTATCAGGTGCTTCTACATTAACAACTGGCCTAGAAAGTCCAAGGTTAATTTTTTTCTCATGTTACAGCCCTAGACTCCACCACATCACTTAACCTGCAGTCAGGTTTGCCTTAGGTTGCAGACAGTAGTGTACAGAGAGAGCAGCCACTGGAGAGCTTGGCATCCTCTTCCACATAGATTGTACAGAAAAGGGATCCCAATGCCTGTTTTCAGACATGGTTTCAAATGCAACGCTTCACTATGTGTTTGAGTGCATACTGCATGAATCCAGGTACAAGACCAGTCAAATTTGTTCCTAAAAAGACCCTTTTCAAAGCACTGAAACTTTCAAGTATGCACTTATTGTGCTTGCTAGAGTGAGATCAATGATACAAGCAGAACTTCAACTTCTGGTATCCACGCTGATACTTTCATTTTCCATACATATAGTAAGGATCCTATACATCTGTTATGCTTACACAGATATAAGAAACCTTCCACATACTCAAATTTTAGCAATGTATCAGTGTAGAGCAACAAGAAGAATATGGGCAGATCAGGATAGCACAGAGAATCACTTTTTTTTTTTTCCTTTTATACAATACTATTTATTCAGCCAAAGTCCCTCACTCAACCAAAATGAAGTACCCTGGTAGGTTTTGAGCTCTTTCAAATAAATGCTTTAAATAACACTAAAATAAACATGTTCAACTATATTTTTCAAAACAACCACTAAATATCTCAAATATTTCAATTATTCAGGAATTAAAGCAAACCAGCTAAGCAGATACAAACTTGCACACTGCTTCAGAAAACTTAAATGTACTCCCCCACCTTTTAAAATAGCCATTAAAAATTTCACCTAGACTTAAATGAGAACAATGTTAAAAACTGTATGGCTCACATACACCAACATATAAACATATATTATCAAGGCTACATATATAGCCTTGAATAGATGGATTAGAGCAGTAATTTTAGAAATCCAGTTATATATTATAAAACAATAGAAATATTAGCAAATTTTAGCAAATTCCTTTTTAATATCTAACTTGAAAAATCTTAACCATTAACTACGGTAAAATCTACACTTTAGCTATGGAGTGCTATTTATCACTTCCATATAGCACTTACAGAAAGGAATACTGCTTAAAGGATTCGTTTTTGCACTTTGTCAAAATACTCAACTCACTATCAAAATATCACCACCACGACCCGCAGAGTATGCTAAAAAAAGCCAGCAGTACAGCAGTTACCCAACTCTAAGTCTCATTTTATCAAATTAAGAGACTAGTGCTGCACCACTGATTTAATGAATACTTTCACCTCTCACACTAATTGCATCTTTTCAACTCTCTGAAGAAACAATAATATATTATGGATTCACAATCAAGAAATGCATTGTGACTATAAATCCTATTTCATATATCTCTCTACATATAATTAAGATTCAAATTCCTTGTACTGTATTTGAGCTATAGGCAACCCTCTAAGGGTTTTTAAATGAGCTTTAATGATCGCTCCACATGAAGATTTTAAATACTAACATTATCAATAAAAAATGGTTCTATAAAATATGCCAGCTCCATAGATTTATTTCTCATAATATAATGTTTTTGTTATCATTGTGAAGAGCCTTATCATCCTATGGGCAGAGCTAAATAGGATAGTATCCATTAGAAAAAGCAAACATTGTATTGAAAACAGAATGGCAAGGCTTATTAGTATTTCCTGCTAATATACCACTAAGGCTGGAGTCCAGAAGACTTTTCCTTGTTTACTTTGTCTTAAAAACATTCACCCCAAGAGATGTGTATGAACATTCAAGTAACATTTGCATAGCACTCTAGCCTGCCCACGCTCATGGACAGCTACTCCCTTTCCATCCACTGGCATATTGCCCATGAGAACTGTTCTCTATAGCAGTAACACCTGAGGAGCACCCACAGGTCCTGTGCTGTCACTTCAATAACAGTGCTCCTTTTCTCAAAAAAAACCCCAACATGCAAACAAAATCCCAAACTCCTTTCACAATGGCTATAACACCACAGGCTAGCTGAATATTCTTGATTATTCACCATATACCACCACTGTATTGTGTTCTGTCTTCTCTTTATAAAATACAACAAATTCTTTTTAGTGAAAGATTGTGGAAATAAAAAATAGATGCAACTGAAATAATTTCATGATTACATTTATAACAATTCCAGTCTAAATGGTCCAATTCCACTTCTCCAAGAGGCAGCCAATACAGTTCTGGGCAGAGCTGCCACCTGGAGGGCCCCAGGAAACCTGGGGAAAAGGGACAAAGTGAACCTTATAAATTTCAATACGGGCAAATGCAAGGCCTTTCAATTGGGAAGGAAGAGCAATTTGGGCACCATCTGCCTGAGGAGTAGCTCTGTGGAGAATTCCCTGGGGGGTGCCAAGCCTTCCAAATCCCCTGGACATACCCAGGTGGTGGGGTTTATTGACCACCTTGGACTTCTCCAGTTATCTCAACCTCCACACACACACACCCCTCAAGGCTTCAGGGCTCACCAGCCCTGGAATTCCAACCTTGGCAAAGTTCACACATTCCTCCTGCTGCACCAGACCTTCTCAGAGTGAGAGTCTGCAGACAACCCCAGACCCCAAGAATCTTATATCTGTCCTCTCCACATTGCACATAGCCATGAGCTCTGTAACCCTGTTCAAGATCAAAATCAAATTTCTGAATGAACTTCATTCTAGGGAGAGGACCATCAGAGACCACTATAATCCCGATTTCATTATCAACATACTTCACCCTTTTTTCCTCAAAATGATTTACTACAGAATTGAGTAACATGAGTAAGATTTTCACTAGCCTGGCACTTTGCATTTTATGATCAAGACCATGACTGATACAATGAATGTTTGATAATGAAAGAGTATCCAAAGGCATACAATTCTGTAAAACACTCTTTATAAAACATAAGCAAAACCAGACACGTATTACTTTGAACAAAGCATATTCTCATCTATTTAAGGGATTACAGAGCTTGCCCTTCAAAGAGTTATTTACAGAAAACATATTGAAGCATTGGTTTAAAAACAATGTGCCAAATAAAATAGGCAAGCATATAGTGTAAATAAGGCTTTTAAACTTTTCTTCACTAGAAAAGGAAACTGTTCCCTGAAAACACACTGGAGGCAAAGAAGATGCCATCACAACCATTTAAATTGTATTCCTTAGAAGCTCTGCACTTCAAAAATAATTTTGCTTTTTGTGACACTTTTCTCATTAGCTTTTATACACTGGCTATCTAACAATTTTAAGAAACAGAAAAATATATGTGGAGTCTTGAGCTGATTTTAAAATCAATAGAGGCCTTGGGACTCAGTGAAGATGAACATCCTCAGAAAGAGACAGCCATTTATCTTCAATTTTGCAAACGAAATTTCTAACCAATTTTACTTTTGGTCAGTGCTGACACATTCTGAGCACCAAGCAACAGACTGGGCAGCAATACAGCATTACTTGAAGAACTGCTGCTGCCATTGTGTCCTGCACACCAGAGAGACAGGACTTACACAGAGCATAGCACAGTGGCAACCAACATTTGAGACTTGGTTATATTGAAAACCCTGAAACACATCAATATATGAAAGTGTCTCCAAAATTATATATTCTTATCTCTGGTTTTATAGCTCTCTATAAGCTTTATTCTTGTTTTTATAAGGAAAAATCTTCTTCTGAGGGCATTTGCATCCAAACAGGAGTTCAATTTTCACATAATCCAAATTGAAGTGTAGTGAATGCAATACTCCCATAAAAATCAATACTCAGTCACCAGAATGCCTAGCTTTACATTGGGCTGAATGCAACATGAGCTGAGCAAAAGTTCACAACTCTCAGGTTTGCAGGAATATTTGTGTAGGTCAGAGATTAATTCAGAACAAACTTCGTGAACTGGAGCATATTAAATAAACATAATATTGTTTTGAATAAACATGTACTTCTAAGTGCTTTAGATGTATTAGAAAACATTCTTTGTTTAGAAGGTGATATTCTTAATATTTGTTTTCCCACTCCGTATTACACTAAAATTAATATATACATCTTTGAACTAGTTTTCTTCATTAGCAAGGGCTTAGAAGCATTTTTCTCCTTCAGCTTATTCCAGAAAAGTTCTTGAAAAGGCATCTGAAATCCCAAAGAAGTTATTTTATAATATTTCATATACAGAATCCAACCTCAAGGATCCAGTCCAGAAAATAATGCCTAGAGTCATAATGATTGTTCTTTTATTCCCCCTTCCCCAACAGCAATCTTCAGTTTTCTACACTGAAGCATAGACTCCAGACTGTACTCCTGTATGCTCAGTAGGGTGCAGTCTCCAGAAGGGGGGAAAATAGAAGCAGCAGCTTAACTAGTACTCCAAGTCATGACAAGAAGATCTTCTGCATAATTACACTGATGCCAGTCTCCACTATGTTCAGAATTATTAATATTCCCTGCAGGGGAGGGAGGGTACAACTTCAGTGAAAAAATAGTGGGATTTACAAAATCTGTATCACACAATATATTATTTCCTATGAAGAAGTACCTAGCAAAATGTAAACAATCTTGCAAAATAGAAATAAAAAAAGGCTTTCCAATTTTTGTCATCATACTTTTCTTCCCTTAGTATTTCACTTGGCTTTCTTCTCTATGACAATCGGCTGAAAGTTATCTTGGTGATTTTAATCACAAAATGTATCACAAAAGTTTTGCTATAGCTACCTTCAGTAGAATTACTGTATATATTTTTCATTCAGAATACACTTTCTGGCACAGAGGATAATAAAATTAATCCCCAAAGAGGATGGAAGTGGGCTTATTTACACAAGCTGATATATATAGCATTTGTTACATAAAAATTTACAAATATTCCTTTAAACACCATTATGTTATTTTTCTGTAAAATTAAAGCCAAGCAGACAGTTTTTTCTAATAAAGACTAAGAGAGACCTTCTGAATCACGACCACAATTTTTGTGCTGCAAAAGTCAGTTACAACAAATCTCTAGATTTATGAAGGCTCTTTTGCAGAAACAAGTTCAGATTTTTTTTTCTCCCACTCCCATCAAGTTTTGTACAGAAGTAATTTCCTCTTACAACTAGATCGTCTTCTAATATGTAGCCCAATTCCATTGCCTGCTTGCAGACAGTTGTCTTCATTGTCTACTTCCCTTTTATTTCCTTTTATTTAATCCTTCTGCATATTAACAAAGAACAGTACCATACAAAAGCAGGCTCAATTTCACTAGAATAAACAAAATCAAAAATCTCTGGGTCCTAAGATATAGGCGATGCCACAGGCTAATTTTTGCCTGAGCATGTGTAGAAGTGAGGTTGTGACTGGACATGGCCTGATTTCTGTGGTTGGACAACGAGAAACTGATCTCTAGGTCATTGGGTGATTAATGTAAATATAGTGTCTTATATAGTTGTAACAGCATATGAAGAAGAAGGCAGACATCTTGCAAGGTAGACACTCTGCCTGGCTGTGAGACAGAGAGAGAGCCAGGCAGACAGACATGTCCAGGCCCAGGCAGACACACAGAGGGCATGGACACAGAGTCTGCTAGGAAGGTAAACTAGGCTTAGGATTAGGTTTAGATGCAGTAGAGATAGTTTAGTTAGGGCTAGGTTATAGAATGTGACTGCACACAAGTAGTTTAATAAACACCTGAGAAACTTCATGAAGTCCTGCCTTCTTGTCATGTTTTCTGCCACTCAGACCCCCGGAACACTACACTAAGATGCCCTCAGAAATGGGGGAGAAAAAACAGCTTTGACTTTGCAATTTCAACAGTGTACACATTAATGCAAAGACTTATTCTTTTGGTCTGGCATTAGTATTTCAATGTCTCCCACCAGATTTCTTAGGATCAGTTGCCTCTTCTGCAATGTGAACAGCATTAGTAGTACATACTTTTCCTATAAATACCCATGCAATACGGTGACAAGCCACACCTCACAGCAAAAAGTTTCTTAAGGGAACAACCTTACACTCTATACTGTTAAATTGCACCTGGCCCTACTAATACAGTCCTTTTCTGAATACCAGTGATCTGTAAAACCAATAGCTCTTCTGGAGACCAACAGCCTTTTGTAAGAAATAAACGCAAGCTATCCCATTTTTCTGCTCAGATCACCAACAAAAACAGGCAAGACTCAAAACCACTACAACACCAGTGTAGCGAAACAGACACCATTCTAGACCTCCTTAGGTTTCCTGAGCACCTCTCCATATGAACTTATCTAGGAATCTATCACATACATAAAGACTAGGGATCAAGGGCTTGGAGAGCAGCCCTGCGGAAAGGGACCTGACAGGGTACAGGTCAACGGCAAGTTGAATCTGAGTCAGCAGGGCCCTGGCAGCCAGGAGGGCCAACCATGTCCTGGGGGGCATCAGGCAAAGCATCACCAGCTGGTTGAAGGAGGTGATTGTCCCACTCTGCTCTGCACTTATGAGGCCTTACCTTGAATACTGTGGCAGTTTTGGGCACCACAATATAAGAAAGATATGAAGCTGTTGGAGAGGGTTTGAAGGAGGGCAATGAAGATGGTGAAGGGCCTTGAGGAGAAGCTGTGTGAGGAGGGGCTGAGGTCTCTTGGTCTGTTCAGCCTGGAGGAGACTGAGGGGAGACCTCACTGCAGTTACAACTTCCTTGTGAGGGGAAGAGAAGGGACAGGCACTGATCTCTTCCTTCTGGTGACCAGTGATAGAATGACATGCAGTTGTGTCAGGGGAGGTTTAAGTTGGTTGTTAGGAAGAGGTTTCTCATCCGGAGAGCAGCTGAGCACTGGAACAGCTTCCCCAGGGAAGTGGTCACAGCACCAAGCCTAACAGAGTCCAAGGAGCGTTTGGACAAGCCTCCCAGGTGCATGGTGTAATTCTTGGGGCTGTTCTGTGCAGGGCCAGGAGTGGGACTTCAATGATCCTTGTATGTCCCTTCTAACTCAGGGTATTTTACGACTCATATTTGTCAAAAATTAGACTGAAGCATTAAACACTTCCCAATACTACTGATTTTTAATTAGCAGTCCAAGACTGAACTTTTTTATTTCTTTTTTTTCTTCCGGTGACTCTTCTAAAACCCTGCAGCAAAGTCTATTATCACAAATGGTTTTTTCACAGTAATGCTAAATTGAGCATCCCAAATTTGTAGTACGCTAATTTACTTCAATTTGATAAGCATTTTTGATCAGCAAGCCTTAAAGTGCTTGAACAGGAGAAACATTGAGCTATTTGACATGAATTTAACTCTCTAGGTTTCATATTTGAGAGCAATACACAAAATAAATTTCTCCTGTCAAGGTTATCCTTCTCAGGCAAGAAATTGCATCACTAACAGGAGTGAGAGGAACAAAAAAGGTGGTCCAGATCAAACTACAAATACACATACTCTGGAATACTGGGGATGAGAGGGTTCCTAGCACAAAGCCCAGAAGTTACTTTCACACCTTTAACTTCTGGGAGTGGAAGTTGAAAGCAAACATGAAATGTAGGTATTGTTAATGAATTAGATTTAGTAAGTAACATGACTATCTAGAGTAAAATACATTTTATCTGAAATATTTTGAACTAGAATAAAAAAACTACATTCTCTCTCACTGTACAGTAGAAATAAGCAAGTTGACCGGGAATTAGACAAGTCCAAAGGCCCTTCATCAACCTACTCCAATCATGATTTATCATTAATGGTTGAATAACAACTCACATAAAAAATGTGGATTCAACATTTAGAGCCTGGATTTCAGCTGCAGCCTTTTGCACCAGCTACTTAAAGAAAAACAAAAAAACAAAAAACAAAACAACAACAAAAAAAAAATTAAAAAAAAAAAAAACCAGAAAAGAAAACAAATAACCAAACACCCAAACCACTAAAACACTCAAGCAATAATTTCTGTCCAAAGCGTTCCAAGTTACCTAGGAAGTTTTTGTATTCTGTCTGAGTGTCTCACAATCTATAAACCTTGATATCATCCACTGCTTTTTAAGGTGACCCAATGTTTCAGAAGTGTGCTTCAAATGCTAGGAGATGCTACCATTGCAAGCCTCTTAGATGTCTCACCTCCCCAAGTTGCTATTTCAAAATCACATCCACCTGTTAGGAGTCATATTTTACTGTTCACTTGCTGTGGCAGAGTTGGTCAAACAAACAGCATAATGTTATACGATAGAAAGAATTTGAAACAAAATCTAAAACTTGCAGTCTGAACCAACTGCTCATGCTGCCAGGCATTAGGCCTGGATCCTGTAAGTAAACTACTACTCCAGGTACCTCCAAGAGCTCTTTCTTTACAGTGATTGTCAGATTTGGTACACAATGTGGTATATATTGTTGAAGAGGGGATTTTGAGCAACTCTTTAAATACGTACAAAACCCACACCTAGACATCCACTGATTTACATGGTGTACCTGCCCCAACTAAAAGGAAAATTGGCATTTTATTTCTGTGTTTTGTTGCATTTGCTAGTTATATCTATATCTTCATCTTTGCGGAATAACAAATTCTTCCCTGATGGCTCACACACATCTGAGAATACTGAGCATTTACTATGTAACAGAATATACAGGGTATAGCAAAAAAGTATCATAGTTCATCCAGTAGCTACCCTGGTTATTTCTCTTTTATACACATATTAAACAGTCCTACTTACTGTCAGTAAAATGACTGTTGTAACAAGGAATAGTGTTCTGCAGTTCACTTAGTTCCTCTTAATAGTAGTAGAAGTTATGCACAGTAAAATAAGTTTATTCTACAATTATTCAGAGACAGCAGCATTCTGAACTTACATGCACCCTCCTCCCCAAATATATATGTACAGAATATACATAACAAAGACTGACATTTATGCATAGCACACTGAAACACAGGAGAGAGTGTTGCTGTTAAGATGACACTACTCTTTATCACTTCTAGAAGTGTCGAGAAAGCAATTTTCCAAGTCTTTGACTTGCTTTCATTGTCAGGAATGATACTGAGTCTGAGGCCAGGGGGTTACTCAAAAGCAGTGAAGAACTCAGGAATGGGCAACTACTCGAATTCTGAGGACAGCTGTGTCAGCCAACCTGCAACACAGGCTTGTCGGTATTCATTATGCTGTTCCCACAGCAGAAAGGAGCTTAAATGCTCATTAAACCTGGAACTCTTCCAGACACTAAAGCAGTATGATGACTTGTCTAGCCTTTCAGATATGCCAGCATCATACCACCCTTTGTTTTTTATGATTATATCACCTCCTACACGGAAAAATCCTACATCTAGGCCACTTCTTTAATTTTTAAAAAATAAATAACATCTGTTATGCTATTAGTACTTATGGTTAGTCACACAAAAATATATGGGGCATGAGAATTAAGAAGTCTTTATAACAGCACTGCTTGATCATTTAAACACAGGTGTTCTCCAACAACAGTTCTTTAAACCGACTGATCTTACGATACTAGTTTGCAATAATTTCCAGCAGCTAAATTGCTAAGGAAGACAGCTAAAATTCATTGACTACTGTCTCAATATTCCTTAGTCATATAAGCAATTGGTGTTTTACCCTATCCACCCAGCATGACAGTAAATGAAAGGAGATTGCAGTCAGATTCTCCAATCTGCTCCTGCCGTGCTGCATCAATACACTGCGACAGCCTCGGCAGAGTGCCAAGGCAGGTTCCAGTTCTAACTAACACTGCTCCCCCTCAGTTTAGAGGTTATTTTTTCCTGAATGAATCTCTGCACTCTATAAAGAAAAATATCTTCCATTTCATCTTATTCAGGGCTTGTTTTCTTAGAATGGCACAACAAAACCTACCAACTGTAACATACCTTCTGGTGCTTCATGTGATTTTTTGAGGGATATCATTTACAAGTGAACAGATAGGCAACTAAACCCAAAAAACAGACACAGGAGAAGGTTTCCTAAATCACTACTTGGTTGCTGAATTGGAACCACTTACAAAACTTGTAAGACTCATAAGAATAAATCTCATTGACTTGAGTTATTCACATTATTAGTTTACGACATGGGAAGGTGTTACAAAGCTCAAAATTAAGCTTATATCAAAAGAGGGGATATATATAACAGGGGGAAACATCTGCAACAGCATTCAGACTGTGAAACAAAATTAAAATCCTTTCCCACACAAGTCCTTTAACTCACCAGCACCATCATACCAGCTTAAACACCCATGAAAACAACCACCAAAAAACTACTACCATCCCTATTTTCACCTGAAGTAGGCATAAAACTGTGATAGACTTCCCCTTCTTCACTCAAACATAACTCAAAAATAATATATCCCATACCCCGTTCTTCTCTTCACAATATGCTTTTACATATTTCAGAAAAAGTTATCACCTGGAAGTCATCTGAGATAATTATTGCTCCTATCACCTCCTTATTAAGCATTGCAATAGGTTCACCTATCCTCTTTAGCCTTCCCCTTAAAACTTGTTATATCCTGAACTTGGCCTGGAGATTAACCCTTTTCTTTCCTAGCTTTTGATTTTGTTGCACATGGTCTTGAGTTAGCACAATTACATTCTGAGTCTGTAAAAGAAAACAGCTATTTCCAAGTGACATCTCCAAGTTCAGACTGAGTAAGAACAACATGCTTTTCTTGGCTAAGGATTTCTGACAAATTAAAGTATAACCATATAATAGAGCACAGGAATAGTATTCAGAGGTCCTTTGGTTGGTCTTTTTTGCTATTGGTGGTTTTATTAACTGAGCCACGGGATGTTCAGGCCATGTTCTCAGTCAATGGTGCATCTACCAGGCAAATGGCTGAGCAAAAAACAGCTGCTTCATTGTCAGGTTAATATATGATACAAAACAGAAGACTCCTCCTCCACCAATTAAGCTTGAAGTCACAGCAATACCCATACATATCTCTCAACACAGATTCAAAGTAATCTTCATAACTTTTTCAAAAAACAGATGCCTATTTTTAAAATAAAGGTGTAAGGAACATTAGTGGGATTGGTTAGCAGCAGACACAATTAGCTATGGAAGTCTAAAGAATCAGAACTGAAAGATGCAGAGTGGGTAACTAAAACAGATTTCTTTAGGTACATTTTTTGACTCTAAAAGTAAACCAGTGTTATGAAACACTGAAAACTGCACAAGACAAGACTCCAGACATCTTAGAAGAACCATAACACAAACAATGAAATGGCAGCCAACAGAATTGATCAGCAAATGAAAAGAAACTATATACATTTCTATTTATGTATCAAACCACATCAGCCTGTCAGAAGTTTGCCACTGGTATTTGTTGTTTCCTTCCCTACCTTAGTTTTGTCTACATTGCCTAAGTTCTTTACCTTTTACATCTCTCTTATAACTGCATAACAAATTTTACTTGTGCAGGCTGCTTTGCTCTTAAAGCTGGCATTCCTTTGTGCAAACAAGCCACAAATTAAACAGACATCACAAAGCATCCATTCAAGTGGGTTAGCACCATAAAGTGCGGCATTGCACTATATTGCATGCTTTTACAGAAATGATTCCTCATCACAAACTGGTAGACAAAGGACCCAGAGCTGAAGAGGAGCCAGATCCATGTGGCTTTGTCTCCCTGTGTGAAGTGGTGATGGATCCATGCCCAGTTGCCTACATCCTTCTGTAAATTCTCCTGTAAGAATCACAGGGGTGCAATGCAAGCCTGTTTGACAGTCAAGGTCATAAAATTCCCCCAATCAACAAGAACTTGAAAAGCACATGAATTCCAGCAATTGCGTATCAGACAATTTTCTTCCAGATAGTTCACATTCTTCTCCTCAATACTCAGCATTTTGTGTTGTATAGTAGCTTTAACATGTCACTAATCACATAATATATAAATTATAAACATGTGTTTATGTATTGCTTGAGTTCATCTCCTGCAAGCTTTTGTACCAATGACCAGCCAATGTACTGTTTTTATCATTTTATGACCAGCAACACATTTGTCAGCATTGTCTTAGTTAAGATTATTGCTTATACCGATACACTTTTAGAGTAAAAAATGACAATACTATATCTACGAACTGGATCCCTGTTGCAAGCTATGAAATAAACACTATACCTTCCCCATGCTACTGCAGAGCAGGACACTGGCCAGTTGAGCATTTACAGGTCAAAAGTTGCATCAGTGGATACAGTCTCCTGGTTGCCAGAGTCAGAACAAAGGCAGAAAAATAGCTTCTCAGATATATGGTTTCTCTTCACACAGCAACAGTTGCTAGTGGCAAAATAACTTCCTACAACTATGCCTAGATCATTCACAGACAACCCCTGTATTTGAGCAATTCATTCTGAGGGAATGGGCAATTTTTAGGAAGAGGAAAATTGTAACCAATTGCTATGATGCTTTGGGGACTATTTCTCAGACATAATAGGTCACAGAATGTAACTAGAGACAGTGATGAGTTTCAGATATCTCTATAGCAACTACATTTATTTAAAAAAAAAAAAAGAAGTAAAAGCTTTTTGCATCATATAAATAGTGGTGTCTGTCTCGGGAAGTTTAGAAGGGATTTTTGTGTTGACTGCTGCACGCACATCACTGCTGCTTCTTTAAAAATCAGTGCTTGCATCTTCTGCCTACAAAGAAAAATGGTGTCTGGCTACAGAGGCAAATTAAATTTTTGATCTGGTCTCTAAACATCAGTAATATTTCTGCTAGGTGCAAAGGAACAATGTCATTTAAATATAATTTAGCAAACATGATTGTTTTATAAATTAGAAAACAGAATTGTTTTCTTAAAAAAAAAAAATCATTGATGAACATCAGACATCTGCATTAACAGCAGTCAAGTGAATCAAACTCTGATTCTCTTCCTTCCCCAGCTCATTGAATAGAATATCTCTTTTCTCACTTGAAACATTATTTTTTACAACCAAACCTTTGCTTCAATAGTTTTGGGTTTTTCCCGATTCACACAGACCTAAATTTATGCACTCTTTCATAGAGGTAACTGGCAAGAAATTGCATTTACGCTAATATAAATAATATGAATAATAAGCAGCTTTCATCGCTCCATACTGATGCAGATAGGATGTTTCCAGAGCTCAACCTTGCTTGAAGACCACCTTGTCAGGCAGCAACTTGAGAAACTGTGAACACGGAAGTTATAAAGTGTAAGCTGAGCTGTGAGCTGAATCACCAGGGAAGCACCGTAACAGTGTGATGTAGGAACCCACACATTGAATAAACTGAACAACACTCATGGCAGATCAATATATTATGCCAATCTGCAGGTCACAAACTGTTTTCCCTTCGTGGCAACTCCTAGTAGAAATCTTTGATCAGAAAGAGAAAAAGAAACTACAACTGCTGTTAAAGCCATAAGAGGGAAACAAAAGAGATTTCAATCACAGGAGGTCTAAGGCCAGCTGTTCCAACCCGGGTATATATATGAGCACAGGCAGTTCACAGGAGGAAAGGGCATGCTTTCAAAAAGCCATGCTTTTTAGGAAGGAAGGATTGTACAGTTATGTCTGTTGCACACTGCCGAGGAGATTCAGCTCTTCCACACAGGCTTGGTAAACCCTGTAGCTGAGTTGATTGAAACTACAGATTACTGTCATGGGCAGTCAGTTTTCTGATTTGGAAAGCCAGTGTTTCCAAAACTATAGTTGATAAGGGAAGTCACACATGTATACACACACACCCCCCCCCTTCATCCAATTTTAAGATATATATCCACCTCTAAGCTTTGGGTTCAGCTACTTTAATCATCAATGAGTACTGTACCATTTCAGTGCAACAATCAAGGAGAAATTTGATCCACAACAGAAGATAAACTACTTCAAAAAGAGGATTCATTAATAACATCATTTAATAAGCTTTAGAAATTATAAAAAAAAAATTTCCATCATATATACTACTTTGCCCTAATTAAACAAAAATAAATTTCCTTAAAATTCTGCAATACAGAAACATACAGTAACTTAAGAAGAGATTTCAAAAGACACACCCAGAATACTGAACAAGTTCATGTTGAGGTTGCAAAGTATCTGCATTGGCTGAGGGCTCATCACAGCCTCAACTTATTTATTACATCTCTGTGAGTTTTGAAGTCTATTCTGATATTAGATAGCTAAAATAGGTCCGTAAGGGCCTAGCCTAAAAGGAATTTTTGCCTCTAACAGCCACTGTGCTCTGGAGAGAGCTGGAATAAAAGCACAAGTAGATCTGTAGTCATTGCCTTGTATGGCTTTGCAAGGTTTTGGAGGTATAGATGCATCTGAATGAACTACCATGTAATTAAAGGAGATGACTTTTCAGTTCATTTATCAAAGTGCCTCACAATTTGAATCAAGGAAAGTGAAATCGTAACTATTGAATAAATAAATTTACTCTGTCACATTTTCAGAAATCAATGAACAAATTCTGGAAAAACTGTATTTTTAAGTTTAAAAAAAAAGTTTAAACATTCTTTCACCTTCCAATATGATCATAAAGAACAGTGTATTTTTAATATGTTCTCAGAGCTGTATGAAATATGGAAGAAATGCAGACAGCATCATCAGAAACCAAACCAAACAAGATTAAAAAGTGGGGATTAACAATCCGCATTCGGACTTCTTTTTGAACTTCCCAATAAAATAGTATCAAGAAATCCTTCTGAAGGGCAGGCATTCTTATTTCTTTTCATCTCCCCTACTTTTAAAGGCCCGAGCATCCCTTGAGAGGTCTTTTTCCTTTGGGTTGAGTTTTTTCCTGGATTTGGGGTTTATTTGTTTGTTTCTACACACTTTCATATATAGTATGTTGCTGCTCAGCACCAACCATTTCCATTTAGCAAGAAAGATTGTTTGTGATGGGTAATCTATACTGCTGTCTTAAACCACTGCAAATGGTACTTTTGGACCACAGATTGATGTTTCTGCAGTTACCTGAATCAAATAATTATCAGTATATCAACAATATAAAAATATTATTTTAGCATAATTCCTTATACGGCCCTGAAAGCAGTAAAGACTATAAAGCTGTAAAAGGAAAAAATTATTAACACTAAATTATTTTAAAAAATTAAATACTGGAAGCTCTAAGTCAACGAACACTGGTATTAACCAGCAGATCCAGAACCAGGAGTTTTGGGTTTTTCTTAGAAGCATGATAATAGAATAACAGGAAATAACCAATTTGGCTGCTGAAGACACTCCATTTTTTCTTCTATTCATTTTAAAAATGTGCAGGTTTATAGAAGGAAGTTAGTTCTGGCACTTATTACAGTTCACAGCTGGTACTCCTATTCCATGCATTCTCTTCAGATTGCTTCCCTCAAGGACTCCAGGCATGAAAATATTACAGAGCAAGAAAAGTCCTCATCACAAGAAAAATTACGATCAGGAAACTCAATTCACCTTTTTATCATATAATAACTTGTATACCCATTCAGTTATTTTTAGCCAAAGTCACTCGTAACTAGTCTGGCAGCTACAGATTCCTAAAAAAACCAAACCAAAAACACCCCCAAATTGTACTTGTTAGAAGAAATCTAGTCACGAATCTTTAAAAAAACTTTTTACAGCTGTAAAACGCTATTAGTTTTATGTTTAATTATTCACTTAATCAGATTCATTTCCCTACTGTCTCTAGTTAACTTAGTTTTTGTATATCTTGCAGCTTAAGATTAGGAGTCAATATTAAGTAGAGCAAAGGAAAAAACTTTTAATTTTTTGGTAGTTTAGTCCAACACCAGCTTTCAGTCTATGATAGCTATCAGACAGGTCATATGCAATCAGATAATCAGGATTTTCCAAGTAACTCAAGTAACAGAAAGCTAACAAAACCCAACTCATTATACAAATTTAATCATTGCTTTTGCCTTTACACTTGGTGAAGTTCTTATCTCTAAAAATGCAGAGAGAAGAAAGGGGGAAAACATATTTACCTCCTTTAAGTATTGGTAGTTTCGCAAAAATCACAACATCGACAAACTACGTGGCCCAAGTGGGGCCAAACACACATTGTATGGGCCGCAACCAAAGTTACTCTTGGGCCATTCCCACATGGTGCCTCTAGGCAGAACGCAACTTCCAGCCCCTGCTTCTCCAAGGCACGTGTACACATACACAGCTCTCCATACTGCTAACTGTTCAGAGCCTCTTTTCCAATTCTTTACCATCTGTAGTTATTTAACCCCAGCCAGCAACCAAGTGCAAAAGATAGAAGACTCATGAGTTGATATAAAGACAGTTGAATAGTAAAGGTGAAAGCCACACAAACAAAGCGAAACAAGGAATTAATTCAGTGCTTCCCATGGGCAGGCAGGTGTTCAGCCATCTCTGGGAGAGCAGGGCTTTTACATGTTTCACATGTAAACAGTGACTAGGGAAGACAAATGCCATCACCCCAAACATCCTCCTCTTCCTCCTCCTTCCCCTCACTTTATATACCAAGTGTTGCATCGTGTGGTCTGGAATATCCCTTTGATCAGTTTGTGTCACCTGTCCTGGCTGTGCCTCCTCCCAGCCTTCCATGGCACCCCCAGCCTCCTTGCCAGCGTGGCAATATGAAAAGCAGAAGAGGCCTTGGCTCTGTGTAAGCACTGCTCAGCAATAACAAAAACACCTCTATATTATCAACCTTGTGTTCAGCCCCATCCCAACCACCGTGAAGAAAATTAACTCTGCCCCAGTCAAAACCAGCTCAAAAACTGTTTAGTCACATGCCATATCCTCTCCTCTGGTCATCTGAGCTCCACAGGCTGATGTTACTGATTGAAGCCTCTATTGATTTACCAATTATTAAATGGAAGAGCATTAAACTGCTCCCTCATTTAGCCTGCAAGAAAAAGCAGCTGCTCCAAGGAGTTCAGATCCAAACCACACCTGTGGTTAGTGTAGAAGTGATTCAGCCTTGTGAGTTAAGAAATTAAAATGGTAGAAGTAAACACAAAGGTAAATAATATAGTTAATTTATTTGCATTTATTTCCACTATTTTTTCCCTTCCTCCTACTTATATACACTTTTGAAATGAACTGAAAACATGATGAATTGCAGACTTTTTTCAACACTGAAACGTGACTGCATACACGCAACAGGTATGCACACTGGCTAAACAGTGAAAGATGGAAGGATCACATTCATCTCTCTCACAGGAACTAAAATATACAATGTGATTTATGTAGCTCATCTAACCTAGTTCAGTTTAAAATATTCATACAAACTCTCCACAGACAGTTACAAATCTGGAAACATTTACAGAAATATTTTGCTAAGAACTCCAAGTACTAAAAATACTAAGAG
Organism: Calyptomena viridis; assembly: GCA_013390005.1. Classification (NCBI taxonomy): domain Eukaryota; kingdom Metazoa; phylum Chordata; class Aves; order Passeriformes; family Eurylaimidae; genus Calyptomena; species Calyptomena viridis. Next base: position 33,585 of record WEIV01030743.1, read on the forward strand.
AAGAAAACCAATATATTACTTTATGATTCTACTAGCTATTCCATCACTTGTAATTGCAATTTAGATGGTCACGCGAAAAAACAGTCACCATTGTTTGTACCCCTTATTACCCTCTGTTTTATTAGTTCTCCCTTCCTCAGCGTTTCAGTGTTCCCAAAAGCACTACTTGACCTCCACAAGGAAGATCTTAATGGTGCTTCTACAGAGTTAGATATTTTTATACTTACAGGTCAGCTAATTCTCCCTGTTTGCCACTTTGGCAATAGCAAGCAGTATAATGGAAACATATAGAATCACAAAACCTATTGCTTGGCAATTCTTTTCAAATGCTGAGCTCTCTTAGTGATTTCTTTCAATAACGAACATAGGTGCAACATTGGTGCACAAAGGTAAATATAACAGAAAAATAATTTGTAAACCTATTTTGGAGTACATACTGATCCAGTTACATTTGTTTATGAAACTTTTTCTTGCAAGAATATTTTATTTCAAATAATGAAATGTTGAAAATACCACAAAAATTTGTATAGCGTGGAGGAAAATCCCAACAAAAAGAACCATTGCCATCCAGAAAAATGGTAGATTTTCTAGTACATCTATGTTGCATATAAAACTACGTACTGCAGTCTTTCTACCTATTTAGGGCAAGAATTTATATTCTAAGTTGATTATAACATTGCACATGGTGCCAGTATTAAAGTTTCCCATACTTCATATAATGTTTTCTATGATAAATTACACAGACATTTGTTTTACACAGCAATAGCTAAGAAAACAGTAGACAGTGCATAACATGAGGTGATTTTCTTATTTTTAGAACTTTCAGTTAGGTAACCTTTCTGGTCAAGTTTTACCTGTCAACAGCCCATTTGGAAACAAAAGAAAAATGTATACTCTTCCTCAGTCACTTTTTCTTCCTCTTTAATGCCAAGATCCTTCCAAAGAATAAACTTCTAAAGCACAGTGACTACACATTTTATACCTTATTCCTTGTCTGTTGTATAATTTCATGAATATTTCATCCAAACTTGCTTTTTTTTCTATAGCAAAAGCTTCCTCCCAAAGATGCCTTACAATATTTCCCCTGCCAGAAATTTCAGACAGATGATTCATTCTGTATCCCATTTTTTAGAGATACCCGAGTTCAGCAATTTTTTTTTAACTGGGCAATGTTTGCCTACTATTCATAAATTCAATTACTCTTCCTTGATATGTAACAGTCTTTTACATTATTTTATTTTGCAGTTTTAAGTTTTCTTTCTGTTGATTTTTGCTTTGCTTGCTTATTTAAGTCTGCCTGCCATCTTTTGATGATGTGTCAGCAGGTCTCATTATGGGGAAACAAACAATCATGAAGTAAAAAGCAGTTTCGGTTCCCACTTTGAATCAAGTTAAGGTGCAGGCTTCTTGTTTTCTTGCCAAGACTAAATCCTTCTAGTAGGAGTTCAATCAAAAATGACTTGTTCCTCCTGTAGGTGGCTCCTAGATCTCTCATCCCCTTCAGCTGATCTGGGAGAAAACACATCAACAGAATTATATCCAGCTGGGAGCTGGTCTCAAGTGGTGTTCCCCAGGGCTCAGTATTGGGGCCAGCCCTGTTTAACATCTTCACTGATGACCTGTACGAGGGGAACAAGTGCATCCTTAGTTCACAGAGGACACCAAGTTGGGCGAGAGTGTTGATCTGCTGTAGGGTAAAAGGGCTGTACAGAGAGATCAGGACAGACTGGATGGATAGGCTGAGGCCAGTGGTATGAGATTCAAGAAGACGAAGTGCCAGGTCCTGCCCTTGGGTCACAACAACTCCATGTAATGCTACAGGCTGGAGGAAGAGCAGCTGGAAAGCTGCCTGGCAGAAAAGGACCTAGGGGTGCTAGTCAATAGCTGGCTGAAGAGGAACCATCAGTGTGTGCCCAGGTGGTCAAGAAGGCTGATGGCATCCTGGCTTGGATCAGAAATAGTGTGGCCCCCTGTACTTAGCACTGATAAGACTGCACCTTGAATCTTGTGTTCAGTTTTGGGCCCCTCACTACAGGAAGGACAAGGTGTTGGTGCATATCCAGAGAAAGGCAACAAAGCTGGTGAAGATTCTGGAGCACAAGTCTCATGAGGAACGGCCAAGGGAGCTGGAGTTGTTGATCCTGGAGAAAAGGAGGCTTGAGGGGGGCTTTATCATTGTATCTACCTGAAAGCATGTTGTAGCAAGGTGCGGATCAGCCTCTTCTCACAGTTAACAAATGACAAGATGACAGGAAATGGCCTCAAGTTGGGCCAGGGGAAGTTTAGATAAGATACTAGCAAAAATTCTTTCACAGAAAGGGTCGTAAAGCATTGGAACAGGCTGCCCAGGAAAATGTTGGAGTCATCATCTCTGGAAGTGTTCAAAAAACGTGTGGTTATGGCTTGAAGATATGGTTTAATGGTGAACATGGTTGTGATGCTAGGTTGATGGTTGGGCTTTATTATCTTAAAGGTCTTTTCCAACCTAAACAATTCTATGATTCCAAAATGAGTCTTCCTGGAACAATATGAATGAAAGTTTGCATAATTAAATGTACTTATAGCCTACATTTTGGCCTGGATGGTTCTTGCCACCTACCACTGTCACTGGTTTAAGCAAGAGCTGTCAGCACTTCATGACCTTCCCAGCAGCACAGCTGCATCATGCTTGGCAGATACTCATCATGTCTAACTCTGTGACTCTTTGGGAAGCACCATTTCCAGCACCTGCTCTCTGAAGCTCATACTCCTTGCAGCCACATCCCTTTATGCTCCAGTGTTAATCTGCCTGAAACCACTGCCTGACTCTTCAGCACTGCTGGCAGTTGTGCACATTTAGTGGTTTGGACTGTTTATAGGTGAGCTTGGCATCATTAGAACAGATGAAATTTCATCATTCCTGTAGAGCATCAGCTGCAAAGACAGCTAAGAAGAGGCAGCTAAACAGAGTCTGTGAGTAAACACTGGGTGAGAGGCAGATGCTGACACACTCAGCTAGGTTTTATTATTTATATCCCAAAATAAGACTAAGAATGTGAACGTGCCCACGTACAGATAGGTCCCAGAAATCATTAATTCAGCCAATACCTACATTTGAATAAAAGATTTCACTCAAGACACTGACATACTCATAAGCCACAAATTACTATTATCCTAAGATAATGTGAAATGACCAGTGTCAACAAGCACCCACTTGGGATATGGTTGTTCTTCATACTGTCTAAAAATAACACAACACTGACTGCATGTTTACAGTAGGCCTAAGCATTTCAGCCCCCAGGCAATTCACACTGTTTGCAGTTATATTTAGACCTGCTCTTAAAAGAAGGGTACTCTTGCTCTTCATCACCACCTCAGATGTCAAGCTACCCTATCTCTCCCAGACAGAGCCTCTACTAATGAAAGACCAACTTTCAACAAACCCTTCTCTACAACTGTCATTTATGCTGTGCACATTCTGTCACAGCACAGGCTCAATTTCTCTCATTTCCCAGGCTGGCTTCTTTCTATTATCAGGTCCCACCTTGTTTGGTAACAAGGACTTAGGAGTACAGGCTAAATAAAGTGTCCTGAAAATTTCAGTTGACCTGAAAGTACTGACTCAAACCAGGTTCTCTCATCAATAACCTACTGCTCAGTAATATCAGTCCCTTCTTCAGGAGAAAGCATTTCACTCTGACCAAAACCTGTGATGTCATATATTTATGTGATTTCCTCTGAGACACTGCATGCTGCCTACTCTTTGCCATGCTGGTGGAAATATGGAATTGGTCTTTTAAAAATTGCTTGAAAAACAGAAACAGAATGACTGTGCTTCCCTATCTTGCTAGGATAACATTGCACTTCCACAGATGCCATGGTCCACTAAGCATATATCTCCTTCTACTACTGCTTCGAGAGAGTGTAACAAAAGATGAATTTCTTCTTTGCAAAGGTTGATAGAACCTTTGAAATGGATCAAGAAACAAAACAATTCGATGATAAAAGATCATCACAAAGGATGTAGAAGCAATTTAGCAGAGCTGTTCCTGAGTAGATAAGAAGAATGCAAAGTTGCAGCCATTAGGAGTCATGTCTCCAGGACAGTCTTGCCATTCCTGATAGGTGACTCAAGCCTTCATACTTTTTACTTCTCTTTTTTATTTATTTAATATATACAAGCTAAGACAAGGGCTAACTTGGATCAGAACATATGTGACTCCTCACACAGAAAAAGTAATTGCTTGAAAGAGAACATTTGCCAAACATCTCCAAAATTGCCAGGATAACAGAACCCTCTAACACTGTGTTTTTAGTGCTAGAAAGCAAGGCATTACTTTATCCACAGCACTGGAGTGTGTATGTGGCCAACAAAAGCCCAGCCTCCACACAGACACCAATACAACACTTTTCCACCCATTTATATGTTTTCAGCAAACATTGGCTCTAAATTACATCATTCCCTTTCATGAATTAGTATCCTATTCTTCTACTGGTTGTTCATTTTTCTCTGTCCCTGCTAATTAAGTTTTTAGTCCTTTAAGTAACTTTTTCCCCCAGTAGGGACTTTCCATCACATATACTGAGTCTTTGCTAGTCTTTTTTATCTTTTGGTTTCTGTAAAGCGTCCTTGTGGTCCATAAATTCTGTGCTCCTTGTATCCAATTACAACACTACATCTTTCTTCTCCCAGGCTTTGTTCATTGAAGCATATCAAGGTTAGTTTAACAAAACTTAAAGTTTTAGTAATTTTCCCAAGGTGTATTCTCAAAATATCAGCTTATGTTAAATTCTGCTGAATGCTAGCTCAAAGTGATTTAAGGACTAACACACCACTTACAATTAATTAAAACAACTAATTAAAAGGTTAATTGAAACCATTAAAAATTAGGAAAGTTACATCATTTCCAACACAAAGACGTTCTCTACCACACGATTAGCACTTTCTTTCTTTGGGGTTTGACACAGAAGAGAGGAAATTTGTAACTAATCATTACACAAAAAAAGCTCCTGTAAATTGTGCTCAGAATGCAGAAATTTTATTCATTGAATGTAATAGCTGACACAGCCAACTAAAAAGTCTTGGTGAGTAGGAAAATAAAGTTGGTATGATGGTCTAAGACTGTTCAGGTTAGTAATCTGACCACTAGCATTTGGTGGGGGTTATCCTCTCTTTCTGTGGGAATTTGCCATACCACAGAGATGACCTTAACAGCTGCAGCTCTTTCAGTGCATCACTGTATGTATCTACTCCATTATACAGTTTTAGCCAATGCCAAGAGTATTTTGGCAATACCATGAGTATTCAGAAGCACTAGAAAGATACTTGGAGATGAAAATGGATCATGAAGCACTGAAAGGTTTCCTAAGATGTTTTATTGCATTTCTAGTATGATGTTTCACCTTGTTTTTGATTGCTCCTTGTCTAAATCCAAATCAGCCCAGAAAAATTTAGAAAGGTGACAAATAGAATTCCTTCTCACAGCTGCACTCCATTCCCCACAGAACAAGAGTCAAATTCAGAATACATGCAATAAAAGAACATTGTGTATATGCTACTACTGCACTAGTAGCATATACACAATCTCAGGATAGCAAGGACAGACTGAAATAAATAAGACCTCATAAAGGTGTCTGCTGTGTTTGGGGCTTATATTATTCAAGTAGCAAAGGTAATGGAAAATTAACATACTGCTTCCTTATATCAAAAAAGTTTCATGCCTGCCTCCCCCCCAGCCCTTGTTTCTAAGCCAATAACTGCTGCATAAAGAGCTTGCTGTAATATGGACTCATATGTTCAGGGTAAGGATGGTGTAACTGTGTTGCCCTGTAATAATGGATTGTACACTGCATATAGAATTTGCAAGGCCTCAGGACTGAAGGTAGTCCAGCTTGATCTATTTGACCTTTTCTTGACCTGCTTACAACCGCCTTTTATTTTGATAAGCTCCAACAGCATTTTTCCCTAAATGATCAAGTTCCAGAACTATTTTTTTTAACCTATGTTGTCTTCTAGAGTACAGTCGTAGTTTTCATACAGATAGAAATAAAAAGTCTATTCGATGTAGAATGAGACATTTATGGATTATATAATAATACAGGAAAATAAAGGCCTAGTACATTAGCAGAGGCTTAAGATGTGAAGAAACATGGTGGAGCAGAGAGGAGTACAGGCATGAGAAAATAAAAGATAGGGCACAGGCTTGGTTCTGCAAATCCTGCAACTCACCAGCGGTCACTAAAAGAAAAGCAGACATGCAACTGGACAAAAGGAGACTTAGCAAAATAAAAAGAAGTAGCATCCAACACATGTAAGAAGCACAAAATTTGGATGTAAAGTGAAGCTGCAGAACACTGAAGAATGACAGCTGACGAAGAAAAAGCACAGGCATAAAAGCATGTTAGCAAACATAGAAAAGTCCTGCACAGATTCCACAACAGAGAAGAAGCCATGAACATAACATTATTCCCAGCTAAGGCTGAGAAATCACTGTAGTACCCTCACCAACACCAGAATGAAACCACCGGCTTTATGTCTCAGAAGGGTAGAAGAAGAGAAAGCAGAACAGTTTCTGACCCTTTCCCTTCTAAGGAGTGTGCAGATGATAATTTTAACTCTTTTTTTCTTTATTAGTAAACTTTCCCGCATAGATACATTCTCTGTCTTTCTGTAATAATTGCATTTGGACCAGTAATGGTTCTCTGATTAGACTACTTAGATTTCAATTATGTTAGCAATAAATTCTTAGCTTTGTGTGAGGTGTGTCTCATTTCTCTCTGTAGACAAAGTTTGGAGTGCAACAGTGATTGGCAGTTCTAATCATACATAAGTTCCAAAAAAAACGGAACAAAAGCTAAGGAAAGGTCATCTTCTGCAGACCAACTTAATTATTCAGTAATAATTAATAAAAAAGAGAAAGCAATTATTCAGATGCTTTGCTTAGTCTCCCAAATACTTCTGTAATGTTGTGTATAAAAAGAACTGTATCTCTAATTTTGAGAACACTGTACTCTGTATGAAACATTGGTACACTGGTTTATTGTCAAACAAGTCAATAAGACCATATCATAAAACCCCTTGGAGGCCAAAATGTTAGTCAATATGTCAGAAAACCTACTATTGCTACTCAAATTAGCTATATTTTGCCTAAATATATATGTTTGGACCACTTGTACTTATTTCTTCCAATGTCAACAGTGTTTTTTACCCAAATATTATCATCGCTACCCATGATGTTTACCATTCTAAAACATTCAGTGACTGTCATACTTCTCAGTCTTTATTTTGCCAAACTAGAAAGCTTTTTCAAATTTCCCATTAAGACAAACTCTGGTTTTCCCACAACATCATTAACCCTTTTTTTTATTCATTTCATTTAGACTCCACCTCTTCTGAAGATGAAAAAGAACTGATTGTCTTACTACTAATCCTTAAGTACTTGCCTTGTCCTTTGTAATACCATATTTTTGTTAGATTATATCATGCCTTAGTTGCTTTTGTTCACAGTGCAGTCCAACTTCGTTTGCTATTGCTCTACACATTTTCTTGAGGATCTGTCAGCACATTGCAAGCATAGATTGAGCATTACATCTAAAAAGTGTACTTTTTGTGCCTCAATCACTTATGAAATTATTAAATATTATCAGTCACAATCCCAAGATCAGAGGAACACCACTTGAAAGCTCCTTATATTTTAGTTATTTCCCTGTCAGTATAACCTACTTCCTGCTTAATCTATTCCATACCTAACTCCCACATTTTATTTCAATCCCCATCTTAATCTACCTATTGCTTTCTCACGTGGCACAATGTCAAATGTTTTATTGAAATCTTTATATATTAACCAGTTTCATTTTCTTTTGACTGGCCAATCATCCTTTCAGTCAAAGAAAAGTATCCTATCAGCTAGTACTATAAAAATGTTCAAGCTTGAACTTTTATGATAACCTGTTTTCCAGCTTCTTCTATTAATTCAAAAGAATTAACTTCCTGCAGCTGAAGATACTACATCTCACTGACCTCAAAGCACAGCATTTAACTTGTCTTCCTATATTACTACATGCTGAACAGAAAATGATCATCAGTTTTACGTTGATATCTGTGACTGAAGATCTACACAGCTCTGCCAAATCCATAACCTGTGGAATCCTATACACAGTTATTCAACATCAGAAGGCTTTAACCAACACTGAAAATGCAAGAACATATTAACTAAGTAGTTATTTAATGGGCATTTTTTCAACAACAAACTGGAGAAGGGACTGTTTGCAGATGTAATTGCCATTTCAGCAGTACAGCATTCTTTTCACCTCACCTTCTATCAGTGTAACTTACATCAGAACCATATGCTTTGAAAATTTCAGGTGAAGAAACAGAATATTTTCCCAAGCACTTAGATGACATTGCAAGCATTCATGAGTGTCTTGCCTGATTTGCTTCCTCTGTTTACATGTAACTGTCTTGTCCATGACCGTCAAAAGCTGAAAGGTAGAAAATGCCTGTATATACCTGTAAAATAAAAGCAGTCCAAACCGTTCACCTTCTAACTGTTAAATGCAGTCCTGGCATTAAACTAGTAATCTTTGAAATGATTCCTGGCACAGACACAGTTCAGACATTAGGACAGCATGGGGACCATTATAAAATCTGCAGTTTTCTAGTGGTGTGTAGGCTCCTGTTCCTAAGGTTAATAAAGTTTAAAAGTAGCAGTGCAGGCTATTCCATGTCAATTTTAGTGCTCAGAAACATTTCTGGGCGTTACCTTATCTGTGTAAGGATACAAATGTACAGTCTAGACATACAGCTCCTGAGGAAACCTTACACTGCAAATCAAAAAACAAATGTAAACACATCCCTTTAATATACACAGAACAAGAAAATAGTTTTTAATTCCTTATTTCCTCCTTTCCCCATTCTGGAAACATACAGGGACTAAAAGACTGCACTAGGAAGAATTATTTTGCAGCATATAAAATGAGAGCCCCAGACACTCTCCTCATCTATAGGTATTTGATCCACAAAATTTTTCCACAGACAGACAACCCCACATTACACAAATAATCGATTTATTTTCACACCTTTAATTAAAATCATAGAATCATTAAGGTTTAAAAAGACCTTCAAGATCATCAAGTAGAACCTTTGACCAAATACCACTATGCCCACTAAACCATATTGAGAATTACCAGGAAGCTTGATCAGCAATAGAATCTATACCAGAGACCTGACAGCTAGAGATCTTAATGGACCTAGCCACTTTTTTCCTAGGGTCAGCTCCCACACCATCGGCCCCAGAGTCCACTCCATCTCAGCCCCAGGTGGCAGCCATAGATGAGTATCAGCTTCCTGTTCCACTGCACACCCCATGGTTCCCACCTCTGACCTGTGGACTCGCTTCCCAGCCTGACCTCAAGCTTGCTTCCTCACCACAAACCCATCAGGAAGTGTCAATTGTTGCTTAAACTTGCCTGTGAGCTCCAAGTCTGGCCTGCTTGCTTCATCCAGATGGCAAGGGCCATGTCCCTGGCTCACCACACTATGACACTCAGCTTCCCATTCCCTGAGGACCAAGCAGCCCCTGATGCTGACAGTAACGCATCAATAATTAATCTCTTGATAAAGAACATATTTCAAATTTTTTGCAGTATTTCTTTTGAAGTTCTGTGACATACATACTAACCCTATTCATTGCACAAGGTCAAGGTGACTACATCAGCCACATCAATCAGCCAGGCCAAAACGCAAATTTTCAGCCTAGAAAAATGTTGCTACTGGAGTTCCTAGTATATTTAGGAAATGGTCTTATATAATATCTCCACTCATGGCTTTGGCTTGAAGAGTAGACATGTACTAGGAGAGGTTGAGTAGTGGCACAAAGTTGACAGGGATACAAGTGAAAGCAAGAATATGCTGGGGAAAAATAAGAGATAACCTGAAAAACTGCCATAGTACAAACTGAATGAGATCTAACACAACCAAACCCAAGCACAGGAAGCTAGCAGCTTCCCACATCACCTTCTACTATAAGCATACATAACATCCATTGAATATGACAAAAGAGAGACCTAAATGGACTAGTCCAGTGTCTGGTGGCTGCACACCAACCCTATGAAGTGTCTCTGCAGAAGTAAACATGAACAAAAGCAATCCAACTCTGTTGTGACTAGAGTGCATTAGATAAATTCCTACAACACATTTTCCACTTAAGCTTTGTCCAAAAGCAATCCAGTTCACACTCTGGAAAACCACTCTGCAATGCAAACTGAAGTTCACATAGAAGACACAACCACGAAACTTGCTTCAAAAGTTCATTTTCCATGTGAATGAAAACATGAAACTTACCATTACAGCACTGCCAGTTTTGGGCTAAACATAGAGTGAGATGAACAAAATCTTAGCTTTCCATAGACCCATGTACCCTCCCTGAAGTTAATCTTCAGTATTTTAGCAGATGCTCTCACCCCTGCTTTTAACACAAGAAAAACATTTAGCTCATCCCCCTCTGCACCCCCACCATGTGAACACTATTCTGTATAATCAGACCCACAGGTGAAGCACATTCTTTATTAACAGGCATTGCTGTGGCTGGTTTGAGAAGTGGAAAGCTAGTCACTTTTCTATCCTGCTCTATGCTTATTAAATATAAGCTTAAGAAAGGAAGTTTCAAGGCCATTTAATTTGTAATTGTTTTCTGGTCTGGCCTCTTTTTTTGCCTCCCTTCCTTTAAAGCATCAATAAAACATTAGTTTTGAATGGCTGATTTGTTCCTTTTCCAGCAGGTACACTTCAGGCTCACTGCAAGGCTTTTCATTCTTAAAATGTTTTTGACATAACATCGCTATGTTACCATCTGCTTGAGTGACAAATATCAGCTAAACAGCTTTATTGGGACACTCTGTCCCTTAACATATAAACTATGCTAAATTTCCAGGGGCAATTTTAAATATCTCCAGACCAAAACCAAACACTAAGAGTTGCACTGTATGGAATACATTGAAAGGTTATACAAGAATATACAATATGAGAAGCCCATACAGAGAAAGGCAAGTGAAAAGCAGATACCATATTTATTATTTATTAAGAAAAAACCCAAACAGACTACAATACAAGCCATGCTGTTTTTTGCATCTCATGATGGATGTCATAACCAGCTACAAGGCAGGAACAGGAGTCTGAAAGCTTTCTGTACTTCATGACATACTCAAAGTGCAAAGGTCCTTTACTGCCATCACCTGGCATAAATGAAACCAGAAACTTCCTCTTCAAGCAATACAGTCAAAACCCATTAAGTTATGTGCTGTTATGCAGACACAGTGACAACATAACCTTGGTTTCTCATAAGAGTAGTCAGAGAAGCAGTGAAATTAGAAAAAGGTATGTCTCAAGACAAATAGATATATCTTTATTCAATACCCACACAATGAAACCAGCATGACCTCTGCAAAACATAGATACCATTCTACTCCCACAGCAGGGCCGGAGTTTCCAGACCTGGTATGTTCACAGAAGGATGTGCAGAATTAAACCTGCAGTTACTGAGGTGATAAGAAAACAAAATAAGACTCCAGGAGATTTAGGAGAAAATGCAAGAATGTGTATCAGAATCATCAGGTGTATCAGATACAAAGACAGTGGGGCTTTCAAATTTCCATTTGTTAATTATGGTAAAAATTAGTTGAATATTATCAGCTTTCTTTATGTTCCACACTAACACCAAAATACATGCAGGAGGTGTTTAAAGAGAAACAGACACAAAGTAGTGTTCTAATACACAAATATATGTAATTTGTCTACTCTTTAGTAGATCCCATATATAAATATATTTTACAGACAATACTACAGCTGCAATCAACAAAGGAATAAAAGAAAAAATGATCACTGAATACTCCTCATCTTCCACTGCATAATCATCCAGGAGTAGATTGATCTGCTAAATATAGAAGATACACTAAGAAACTAGTAAGAGATTCCCTTTTAAACAGGCACCTCAAAGAATTTTTGGGTCAAAAATAAAGATTATCCAGTAGCTTTGGATCACTTCTTAGAGATTTTTGTATCCACTTTTTTAACCTGCTGCAGTGATTTAGTTCAAAAAAATACCCATATGGTATGTGGACCAGTTTTATATTGTCTGCTCACATATATCATTAAGGAGATTTAAGAATCTCAAAATAAAACAGGGAAAAGTATCCATAATTATTTGACTGAAGTCTGTGCTGTAAGGATGGAAATATTTCCATAGCTTGACATTCAATAAATTGTCTTTTCTTATTAAATAAGCTAAAGTGTTGATGTTTCATTTCAAAGTCTGAAAGGATGAGATTTCAGGAAAGCTGCAAATTCAGAGAGTAGCAAAATCAAAACACTGATGGAATACATTTCTCCATTTTTTTAAGTGTGCATTAACAAGGGGGTAAAGATGCACAGTAACTGTCCCTTTAATGGTTCCTGAACACCTGGCAAAAGCTGTCCACTGAGGCTTTGATTTGGATGAATGACAGATTAGTGACCTGTATTCCCAGGTTTTGTGGATGCAACATTAGTTAAAAACCTAGGCATAAAATTCCTCAGTTGTTATAGATATTAATGGCTCTTTCATACCTATTCCTAATGTTTCATTGTGTCCCTTTTCGAGTCAAATCAGAAAGAGAAGTGAAGACCAAAAAATGATAAGCAAATCAAAATGTACACATGCTCAATTCAAATTTTAATTAAATCCTTGTGCCCACTTTTTGAAAATGTTTCTTAGCTGTGACACCTATCCCTGGTCAACAAATAACAGGCATCGCAGACATAAAACCTAGTATATTAAAGACACCATAGGAGACAAATGAGAATAAGGAGCATAAGAATAGAAAAGCAGCTCTGTAGGGCTGGAGTGTGAATGGTTCATGCCCTACAAGAAGAGGCAGGCTTGTGGCAGCACACCTGAAATAGCAGTCTTGTGAGGAGGTATGCTACACTCCAAGCTCACTGCTTGCACACAAAAATATTTCCAAATGCACTTTTGAACACTTACCTTGACAAAAGCAGTTTAACATTTGTTCCAATGACCAACTATGAAATTCAGGAATTTGTCCCAAAAGAGGTTCTCCAGTGAAGACAAATTTTGAAAATAAAGTAAGATGCCAACACTAACTATGAAGACCAGCAAAAGCAAAAACATCAGCATAACCACTAATTTTAGTTTTGCATGCATCTTCTTAGCTTAAAAATAAGCAAAGCATCTAAGGGAAGGATTTCAAAACCTGTTAAAATCTTTAGAAGCCCATATCCCACTGGAAGACTAAGATGTAAAGGATTTTTAAATTATTATGACTTTTATATAGTGTTTTGTTCAAGGCCCTGTTGGACCAACAAGATTAAATTTCCACCCCTGGAAACTGAATTAATTAAATTAAATAAATTAATTACATATCCACATATAGATAGAAGCAAGAATCATGGAATAATGCAGGTTGGAAGACACCTTTGGAAATCATCTTGCCCAAGCTCCTGTTCAAAGCAGAGCCACTTCTGAAGTCAGAGCAGGTTGCTCAGTATCTCATCCAGCCAAGATTTGGAAAGCTCCAAGAATGACTATTCTGCATGCTCTGCAGGTAATCCGACTCTCAACTGTAAGCTGGAGTAAGGACACAACCTTACTTCAAGCAGTTTTATGGGAACAAATTCAGTGCCTACGACACATATTATTGATTAGGAGATTTACATACACATATAATCAACATCTTTAATTCTCATGCATTTGAATATCTCTCTGCTAATATTCAAAAACTTGGAAATGTAACTTTAAAAGGTCATGGATATCCGATACTTCTGGAAGGCAATTCTGATTTAAAGATCCATTTTGGAATACTTTTGAATAGTGCAATATCTAAAACTATAGGAGAAACTGGAATGACCTGCTTGATGAAGCTGTACAATATGTTCTTTTTTTTTTTTAAAGACAATAAAAGCTTCTTGAGAAGAATTGCTCGTTACCTTGTTTTCACACAGCAACTGCAAAACAAACCATTCCATTTTTCTGCCTTATCCCCATTTTAGTTTAGCCTTTTAGAGCCGCTATAAAACAAAATTGTAATACCATCTTTTAATAAACCCATTCAGACTTTATAGGTAATTGTTTTTGCCACAGAGTGACCCTCCCTCAATTCAGGCAGAGCTGCAGGCTGCCAAGCAGCAACTTCAGTCCACAATATTTCCTGATACATTTTCTTTAGATGAAGTTAATGGCCCTGAGTCATTGCCTCAGGCCATCAACCCTCTCAATCAGTCATTTAGCCCCTGAAATTGCCCAGAGCCTCAATTATTATTGCTTAAGCAGACTAAATTAGGTTTTGAACAAACAGACCAAATGAAGTTCAATATCAGGAAACAGGATTGAGTGAAAATTAAAGAAAATTTTGTATATAATAAAGTATATAGTAAAGTATATAATAAATCTGGATAAGTTCAAGCGACTTATTCACAAGGTCTTCTTTGGTTACTGAGGACAAAACCAAGAAGAACAGGGAGTTTACCTCTAACTTCAGTGAGATTTAGGTCAGATGTTTAATGCTATAAGCTATCGCTTCTAGTAGAGGATCAGGTAATAAAAGGTGCCTGTACTGTCAAAACACTAAAAAAAATATACAGTTGCATAGTATTTTTAGTTATCCTGGGGTAGATGATACATTTTAAACATACTCTGTCACAGAATTCTACAGATATTGGAAATACTTTTTTCTAGACTTTCCAAAAAGAAAAAGTATTTGGGAGCAACCTTTATGATGGATTTTGTTTGCCCCTGACACATGCAACCACACACACAAAGGAAACCATAATGCTCTTCAACATTACAAGTTATATTCATGAATCCTTGTAAAATTTGTTTCCTTTTCATTCTCCAGCCACATTAGTCATTACCATTGCTATTAAGCAGTTACAATCAACATTCCTAACAAGAAACTTGGAAACAAGAAACAGGAAACAAGAAACTTGCCAGCTTTCTTTAGATTACTTTCTTTTATTGTATGTTGCAGTCAGCTGACTATAACTGGCCATAGAAGACTTCTCCTGCAAAGGCAAATCCTCTACTTCTACAAACCCAGTTGAGGTTGCACCACTAACACCATCTTTCCCCTCAGCTTCTGAGGAATTCATACATGAGTGTACACAGCAGCAGCATATGGGCTAGTGAGGCTTAATGGACCAGAATCAGCTCAAATATAGTACAACCATTTAACAAGAAAGCAAAAGTGAAGCACAGTGCTCATAAGCCTAAGCAAAATAGCACTTTCCTACTTACGGATTGTATGATACACCTATGTACCT
>WEIV01030743.1:53953-74074 GCA_013390005.1 Calyptomena viridis
AAGTAAACCCTTATATCCATTTGGTTTTGTATTTATTGATTTCTCTCTCTTCAAACTCTTGATTAGCTAGAGGCATCAAAAGATTATGTCACCTCTTCATTGCTGTATAGAAGACTAATGACAATCCTACCTACTATATCTATAGCNTCATATCAGGGTTCTGCTTCATGATAACATTGTTGAGATTAAGATTTTCAAAATTATTTGTTTGGGAACAATAAATGAGAGCAGTGAAAAAAAAACAAGATTTTAAATTTTCTATTAGATCCATGTGAGTTGCTCTGACTTTAAAATTTTAGGACATTAATATCTAGAATTCTGGCTTATCCCTACCATGTGAAATGCTTATGAATACAAGACAGTATTTTGGATCCTTGGATATTTCTCCTCAACCTAATCGGCCACTGCAGAAGCATAAGAAAAACATAGACACAGTCAGTGCAGTGTGTTTGAGTCTGGTTGCATTTTGCTTGATGATCT
This sequence comes from Calyptomena viridis, assembly GCA_013390005.1. Lineage (NCBI taxonomy): Eukaryota > Metazoa > Chordata > Aves > Passeriformes > Eurylaimidae > Calyptomena > Calyptomena viridis. Next base: position 54,434 of record WEIV01030743.1, read on the forward strand.
AATTCTGGAATTTTCCCCAAAGAAATCTCATGGAAGCTCTACCTTCCCCTGAAGGAAAATATTATTTGCTTTGCTGGATTTTTCACTTCCTTCCCTTCCAACTATAATTGCACAATTAAAGAAATAGTAGTTGGAAATACCCCAAATTTGGAAAGAAAAAAAAAAACCAAATCTATCTACCAGGCCTCTAAGAACAACTTTCTTTTTTTCTTTACCTTCCCTTCTTTTCAGCACTGGAAACAGTGGAAGTACAGCTTATAGCTGTAGCCAAGGACTCAATCAGGGGAGTATAATTACAAGCCCCTAGAGTCATTTCCCCTTAAGATAAATAATAAAAGATTTGTTTCAGTTTCCTACACTTTTCTGTTTTCCTACACTAAAAAGAAGTAAGATGTTAACAGAATAATGAAATAGCTTTATCCTCATTTCCAATACTTAGTATTCATAATTACACAGCTGTGGGAGAACAGAGACAATGCTTGTCACATGTTGTACTTCAACCTTTAAGGATTCAGCAGCTTCCATTTACCCTTTTTGAATTCAAGCATTGCCTGAAAAACCCCAATGCACTACTGCACATTAACTAGCAAAATATGTGTAATTATCTAATAAACAGGCTGATGGATCTTTTGTATAACTTTCTTTTAAAGCACTGCCCAGATCATCAAAAAAAGCAAATTATTATAAAGTAGTTTAACTTCATATACAGAATATATCACTTTAAAAATTCAGGCAGATTTTCACACCATTATTAACAGAGATTAACAGCATTAACAGCAAGTCCAAATCCAGCATTTTTAGCAATTTGCTAAACTGCACACAATACAGCACACGTTTCTACACAGCTGCATAGCTACACTGTTTTGGAACCTGCTACTCTGCAAGTACACGCTATTCAGGTGCTTATTTTTCCAGAGTTCTGTTCCAAAGCCAGTAAAATTGTAACCTTCCTGCAGCCAAACAAATTTAAGCTAATCCATATTCATCAGAAATAGATTAGCATGACTTGAAAATAATTCTTTAAAAACAAATAAAAAGAAAAAAGAAGGAAGTAAAACTGTAGGATGACTATGTTAAACGTGTTACTTTCCTAACTACTGTTACTGGTAAAACCTAAAAGAAAATTCTTTTACTAAGAAAGCTCTGTTTCATGAAAAATGTTTAGGCATATTTAAATATTATATTTTCCTAAGGTCTGTAAACATCCCAAATTCCCCTGAACTGTAACACACTAAGTGTTACTTTTAAATAAGCAACATGTCAGTACCTGCACAATCCAGAGTCTCTTACTGAAGATCGATTCATAATGTCTCCAGGCCTTTTGCTCTCAAACTGTAAGAATCCTTCCATTGTAGAAGAAGCCAAATATCAATAATTACAAAATTTAGAGGAAAATTCAGTCTCTCAATTCTTCTGCTATTCTAAATCCTACTCAGATGTTTCAAGATGCTTCTATATAGAGCAAGTGACAAAAGGACCTAAGGCCCAGTGGGGATATTATTCATCACAAATGTGTAGGTATTATTTCAGAACTCTATTTCTAAGTCAGCTGCTGCATATTAGGCCATGCATAGTGTGTTTGACAGTAGCACAGACCCGATCCTAACTACATCATCAGTAAGTAAGGAAGATGAGAAGGACAGTCTTTCATTAAAGAAATTTAATTTCACTATGTGCCATGCTATTTCTACACTCATGAAAAAATGCTGATGAGGGCTGGGTTTGCACTGCATTCCTGGGACATTCGGTAGCAGCTGAAAAGTCTTGGGATGATAAGGTAGATCTGCATGAAGCTCACAGTGCAGCAGCTGATCCCTCCTGTGCCAGAAAGTACGAGCGTCTTACACTGTCAATTGCTAACTAGAGTGCTGGAGACTGTGGCTGTCCTCAGCTGGAAAAGACTGAGCAACTTGCTTTAACTGGAACTGGCTTCATCTCTTTAAAAATAGTTACAGATCTCTTAATCTTATCTGTCCCGAGAGTAGGAACATCCTGGCTCCAAGGGATCTGCACAAGGCACATAGAGCATTGCTAGATTTCCAGTAATGGGCATATGTTACCACAGCAGGGTCCTCAGAAAAGACCGCGGTGAAGCCAATTGCACATGGGTGTCAAATCATCTTTCCCTGTTTAATTATGAAGGTTTTCATGAAGTGATTATGAAGTTTTACCACTTTATCTTCAGAGAGTGATAGCAGAAGAAGCCAGGCAAGCTGAAAGATGCATGCTAATTGAGACATGACAGAAGAGTTAATTCAGAATATTTCATGGTGAGGGGAGGAACTAACAACTGAACACAAAACTTCTATTACCCTAACTATTGCCTAATCGTTGGGGGAACAAAAATGAAAATCCTTCACAGGACTGGAAAGGAAGCTCATGTTTTACAGATGGACCAAGAAACAGCAAGATTCACTGAGCTGGTTTTTCTTTGGATTTCTCACACTCTGCCAGGTAAAGTGAGTCGAGAATCAGCGGAAAGTGCTTTTGCAACAGAAGCAGGGAAAGTGAGGATAATTTCACAGGCAACGCCAGCCTTTGGGTACAAAAGTGCATTTAGGTTGTCTTCCTCTTAAAGAGAAAAACACTGCAGCAAATAAAGAAAATATAAAAATAAACTAAAGCAAATAAATATGTTTGCAAAATATATTCTGAAATGCAATTGTGTGCTCTCCTTTCACAACCATCTTCATCATAGAAATGTTTTCATCTTTACATGAACATGATAAAATAAAGCCATTATTTCCTGGTTAAACCTTGCCTAATAGCATAATTTACTCTCAGTGATCTAAACAATAGACTATACAGTATTTCTCTAATAGAGAAGTTGTATTGCTGTTGGAGCATTCCATATCCAGACTAGGCTCGGGGCATACAAGGGTCTGTGCTATAACCCTTCCCCTGCAATTCTTGCTGTCAGGTCCTCACCACCTATTAAACTGGTGCTTAGCTGCCTGACCAATTCAAGGCCCACCTCTGACAAAACACAGCTGCCTCACCTCAACTCACTGCTTTACACTGTTGAGTTGTACATGTGCTGCTCACAGTTTTTCTGCACCAGCTAAAGATGCACAAACGTACCAACCCAAATGGGGAAAAATGTTCTTCTAACAAGAAAACAGAGGAGAGCACGAGAAGCTCACATCAACACCATCCAATCCTATATAACTGTTCAGGGCACTTACTGCACTAACAAGCATTATCCAAAACTGCTATTCCTCCTGCCCAAGCAAGATAAGAACTGTGTCAGGCAAACACAAGCCGCATCAATGGCCCCAGGCAAGCTGGTGCAAATCACACCTCTGGGTATAGACCACCTTCAGTGGTGTTTGTTTAAACTTATTTTTTAATTCCAAAGTTCTGATACAATACAGATTACAATATAGATACAATACCCAGCCTACTTAATTTCTTTAAAACCCTGTGAATCACTATTGAAAGAAGAAAGATTTCTCAGATACTTTTTTCTTAATGACCTGGCTTCAGCCGTACTATGAAACAGGATTGCCATCACTGCCTCCTGACTGTAGCCTTCTTTACAAGAAAGCAAAGTGACTCTCTGATGAGCCGTTCAGAAATGTGAATGCACTGAGAAGAAATACCTACTCAGAAGCCAAAATCAAGAGAACAGATGTTATCCTAAAAAAAATCAGCAAAAGAGTCAGCAATTTCTACATCTGAGAGGAAAGTTAATGTATCCTCTGACAGAAGGACTTAAGCAAACTTGAATTTCAATGAGCAGCTTGTTTCACAGGATTACTAATGTCTTCGGCTCTTTCTTTTTTCTGAGGAAGGAGGAATCATAAGAAGCCCTAGTGCCTAACACAAGCCATAGAAAGATCAAATTCATTATGTTGGTTAGTAAAGACCAACTGTAAATTGTTAATTAAGATCAACATAATTTTTCTAATGTTTTTACTCATGGAATTATCATTGTCTGTGATGTCCTCCATATTTTGCTAGAATTAACAGTTTACCATAGATTCACCACCAGGCAGTATTTAAATATATTCAGAAATATCATTCAATAAAATGAAGTGTCAAGTGCTGGTTAATACAAAAGTTAATGCATTTTTCCAATGTTCTACCCCACATCTACCACATAGGTTTTTATCAGTTACCATGTAAGTACAAAGTGAATTTTAATTGTCCATACCACATCTTCTGCTCAGCATCTTCTTCCCAAATGCCTTTAAAAGCCATAATGCCTCTTTTGCTCTCTTTCTGTCACCATCACAGCATCACAGAAACAAAGTCTCATAGGAACATTTAGTTTTGAGAAGACCTTTAGGTCATCAAATCAAAGTGCCAACTCCACCATGTCCCTAAACACCATACCTACACATATTTACAACCATCCCAACCATAAGCATCCAGTTTCTCTCTGAAAATGCTGTGGGAAATAGCATCAACAGCTTTTACTTATGTCCAGGTAAACAACGTCCAGTAAGTGGGTCATCCTGTCATAGAAGAAGATCAAGCAGGACTTGCCTTTCATAAACCCATGCTGGCTGGATGTGATCATCTGGTTGTTGTGTATGTGCTGCATGATGTCACTTAAGATGATGTGCTCTATGACCTTACCCCACACTGAGGACAGGCCTGCAGTTCCCTGGTTCCTGCTTCTGGGCTTTCTTGCAGATGAGCATCACATTTGTCAACTTCCAATCACTTGGGACCTCCCTGGTCAGCCACGACTGCTGGTAAATGATACAAAGTGGCTTGGTGGACTCTTCCACCAGCTCGCTCAGTACATTTGGGTGGATCCCATCAGGTTCTATAAACTTCTGTGTGTCTAAGTGGTGTAGTAGGTTGCTGACTATTTCCCCTTGGATTATGAGGGCTTCATTCTTCTCCCTGTCTTCCAGCTCAAGGGGCTGGGTATGGTATTAAAGGCTGAGGCAAAGAAGACATTAAGTGCCTCACCCCTTTCTTCATCCTTTGTCCCTATGTTTGCCTTCACATCCAATGAAGGACAGTAATTCTCCTTACCCCTCCTTTTGTAGCTCATGTATTCACAGAAACATTTTATTGTTTTTTATGGCAGTAGCCAGATTAAATTCTAATTAGGTTTTGGTCCTTCTCATTTTTTCCCTGCATAAACTTACAACATCCTTGTAGTGCTCTTGAGATGTCTGCCCCTTCTTCCAAAGGTCATAAACTCTCCTCTTTTTCCCTGAGTTTCAGCCAAAATTCTCTGTTTAGCGAAGCCGGTCTTCTTCCCTGCCAGCTCATCTTTCAGCCCATGGGGATGGCCTGCTCCTGAACTTTTAAGGTTTCCTTCTAGAAGAATGTCCAGCCTTCCTGGACTCCTTCACCCTTCAGGACTGTCTCCCAAGGGATTTTGTCCACCAGCCTCCTAAACAGGCCAAAGTCTGCTCTCCGGAAGTCCAAGGTAACAATTCTGCCCACTTTTCTCCTTACTTCTCCAAGAATCAAAAAACTATAATTTCATCATTGCTGTGCCCAAGATGGCCTCCAACCACCACATCTCCCACCAGTCTTTGTCTTTTCATGAACAACAGGTGCAAGAGGGCACCTTTCCTGGTTGGCTTCCTCACCAGCTGTGTCTGGAATTTATCTTCCACACAGTCCAGGTACCTCCTAGACTGTTTCCTTCCTTTCTGCTGTGTTGGATTTCCAGCAGACATTTGACGACTTGAAGTCCCCACAAGTACAAGGGCCAGCAATTGCACTACTTCCGTCTGCTTATAGGATATTTCACCTGCCTCTTCATCTTGGTTGGGTAGTCTGTAACAAATTCACACCAGGATATCTACTCTGTTGTCCTGGCCCAAATTCTTACCCATAAACACTCAACCCTATCCTCACCATCATCAAGCTCTAGACCATCAAAACACATAGGGCTATAACACTGCCTCTCCTTCCTCGCTTGTCCCTTCTGAAGAGTTTATAGCCATCCACTGCAGCACGCCAGTTGTGCGAGTCATGCCACCACCTGTCCATGATGGAAACTGTATCACAGTTTTCCTGCCACACAACAGTTTCCAGCTCCTCCTGTTGGTTGCCCATGCTGCATGCATTGGTGTAGATGCCCTTCAGCTGGGCTATTGATCCATCCCTCCCCTCTTCAGGGTGAGAAGCCCTAATTCCTACAAGACCATTCTCAGGCACTTTGGTGATTTCTAACACACCAATAATCCTTGTGTCTTTGCTGCCTTATGGATCTCCATCCCCTACTTCCACTGAGATGGCAGACTGAAAGACCTTGTTAGCACACCATCCAGCAAACACTGGCATGTGGCCCCAGGCCTATCTCTACCAAGTCTCAATTAATCCCTTTCCCCCTTCAAATCTATTTTAAAGCTCTTCCAATAAGCCCTGCCAACTCCTAAACCAAGATCCTTTTCCTGCTCTGAAAAAGTGGTTCCTCGCTTGTTCCCAGCAGGCTTGGTGTTGTATAAACTGACCCATGATCAAAAAAACCCCAAAATTCTGCTGATGACATCAGGTTTAGAGACAGGTATTGATCTGCTGGCTCTTACTGTTTTCTCCATCATTCACTGCACCTGAAAGACAGAGGAGAACATTACTTGTGCTCCTGATCTCTTAACCAGTTGTCCCAAGGCCCTGAAGGTCTCTCTGGATTTCCCTCAGTCTTCTTCTTGTTATTACAGATAATAACCTGAGGGCCATACTAGGGCAGGAAGTTTTCTCTTCACATCTTTAGCCTGGACCCCAGGGAGGCAGCAGACCTCCCTAAGAAGTGGGTCCAGTCTGTATGTCAGGCCTTCTGTTTCCTTCAGAAGGGAGTTTCCATTGACCATGACTCGTTTGTTATGGAAATAATTTTGAAGCAGGGCATAGGACAACTTAACCTTGGTGACATCTGCAAGCTAAATGAACAATCATCCTTGTTAACACTGTTATTGTTTGGCTCTGCTCGTAAAGCCTCCTACCTATTATGCCAGGGGGCCTGAGAAGGTGGCTAAGGCATTCACCCTGATAGTACTGTTTGACTGTTAATTAGTCAAAGCCCTCACAGAGCTCAAAATTTCAGTTTTAGATCTCAAATGTTAGAGGAATAACCTAAACCAAGATGAGTATTAGCTTGGGTTTTGTTCTTTAAAATCTAACAATACTTGAATTAGCTGAATGTTTCTGCTTCTGCTTGGTAGTATGTCAGCACATTCATTTGGCCAGTAACATTCCTGTGTCCACACTTGTTACTATCCCCTCCAACCTTAGCCACCAGCACAAAGGCGCAGAAGCTCACAGTCGCCTCACAACTTGTTTCATCATCAACTGGAATTACGAATCTCACTCTATGCTGAAAAGCAAGTGTTCTTGAAAGATGCAAAGTCACTCCTTTGTGTCCTGCCTGGACTTTGTACTTTACCAAAGAAAGTTAAAGCATGATTCTTACATATGCCGGGGCCAGAGAAACATGGAAACATCTGTAATCAAAATTTTGGTCAATTAGGGTTCAAAACCAAACAGCTATCATGAATGTAAACACAAGGCTGTACTCCAATTACAGCCTCTTCTGTGAAATCTTCAGTCAATCAATCAGTGATGAGGAAGATGTCAGATTATGGTTATTGAATCAAAAACAGGTTATAATATTCAAGGCTGTAATATCAGGAGTCATCTGTACAATATTTTTAACCATTATACAACAGAAAAGAGAAAAAAAAAAGCAGAAGAGAGAAAAAGAGATTCACTGACTACAGATTGGATGACAAATGTTGCAGAATTTGGACTGAATGCTACTGAGGTTACACTACCTTTTATTAGATATTTTGCACAACATCGACATAATGCAAAGACATTGTTATGGGGTAGGTCTCTTATTAATAAATAAAATTTGTAATTTCTTAAAAGATAGCAAGTGTAAAGGAATAACTATAAAATATTGATTAAATATACCTCTTCATGAAGAGATGTTCATTGGAGGACCTAAATACTGCAGGAACATATAACTTGTTTTGGTAAAAATGTAACGGCTTGGAAAGAATGAGAAGGAAGTATAATCCAAGTTGTGCAAGTGTCTATAAAATGAAAAATCTGTGCAGTAGTGTACCTCCTCAGGCATAAATACAAGACTCTACGTACAGAGGACAATGAAAGTTGTGCAGAATGAAGACTACTTTGCCTTTGAATGTGGGAAAAAATTAATGATGATTTTTCAATACAGAGATCAAACTCATCATAAATGAAGTATTCATTTGCCTCAGAACAATAAAAGAAAGGGGACTTATACCTTCTTTGCTATGGAGACATTGGAAATCAAGCTCGTGCTGCTTATTTTCAACCTAATGTAGTGTTTCTTTCCTCTCACTTTGTAAATTATCTATACTCACAGAATAACATACTGCATACAAGATAAAGACAGGTGTGTATCAGTTCCTACTTAGTGCTTCTCATAAAGAGAAGCTAAGTAACTTTATAAAGGGTATCTTTATACTCACTTATGGAGGGAAGATGGAGTCACAGACAGTGAAGCTAACTTTCCCATGGGGCCTCAGCCCATCAACTGCATATCTAAGAACACAGACCAGGCATCCCAAAGTCCATTTGGGGATTTTACGAATTATTTCTCACAACACTAAAAATTATGACCAAAATACAGAAGTCATAACTTAAAAGTTATCACAGAAAAGAGCCATGTTCTCAACATTGGCTCTCAACATTTCTTTTCAGGGCCAATTTTGGAAAGTTAGGCTTACATTACTGGTTATGTCTCTAAACTTTCTTCCTTAGGCAGAGTAGACATAAATAATATTTTTTGCTGTAAGTCCTGGTTCGGTTCTGATCCCCGGCTAAGCTTAGGACCAGGAGGCTCTGCAGCATACGTTTGGGGCGATCCCAGCAACAGGCTCCCTTTCAGGAGTCTAGCTAGGTATCACCTACTGAGAAGGCAGGCTGAGTTTTAGCCTTGCCAGCTCAGTCCAGGCAAACAGCGACGGCAAGTAAAAAGGTACAAGCAGCTCTTGTTGTAGATGTATTTTGAGTTTATTGCCCCTCTGCTGCCAGTATGGCCTCAGACGAGACTTAACCCCAAGGGGAGTCCACGAACAAAAGCCACATGACTTCCTGTTTCATAGATTTATAAAGGGGTCAGAATTTCTGGGAGGAGAAAGGGAATAGTCAATGGGAAGGAGGGGTAGGAGTGGTTTAGGGAGGGGTAGGAGTGGTTTAGGGAGGGGTCACCCCCCTTGAAGAAGGTTCTGGGGTTACATACTTGGGGACAGGTGGGAGGGGTGAGATAGGGTTACACTTGAGGGTGGATACAACTTTAGAACAAACCAACTGGGTGTGGGAAAAGAGGGGTAACAGAACATTCCAACAGGGGATAACAGAACCATATATTATTAATATATAACATAGAAATAAATACAGAGTATACACCGCTACAATTTTTGTTTTCAGATGAAAGTGCATATGCTAGTGCCAACCTTATTTCAGTTACTAGGGCAACAAGGAGAACACACACACAAAATGCACAAGCTAGATAAAATCAGGTCCTGTTTATGCATGAGTTGCGACTATCAGCATTGGCAAAGATTTTAAAAACAGACAACTGGCACTAGAATATTAAACAGACGGCATTAATTTTACTCTTTCTTCTGCTGTACACACCATATTTTACTTATGTCCTTTTGACTTCCTTCCCTGGGAGAAAATTGTTCTAGCTTAAGTATGTAAGTTATTATCATTCCTTCCTTCAGATTCAGGCGCCCAAATAAATGAAGCTTCAACAGTGCTTAGCATCAAACAGTTTCCAGGCTCCAAGGCTAATAGAACCACTAGGATTAGAAGTGGTAAGAACAGCTTAACTATCTGCAATAATGTAGGCAAAATATCATGTAATTTTTATGTGAAACAATTTAACAGTGAAAAAATAATTCTGAGCCTTACACTGGACCTAATCAAAGCTAAGTTATAGCATCATATCAAACCTTTCTTAAACTAATCTTTGGAAAACAATTCTCAAAAGTTCATTCGCTCCATCAATAACACTTTAGTCACAGCAGCTGTAACTCTGCTGTAAACAACTTGCTAATTGTATTTCTCAGTCTTTACAGTGATAGACATATTAACGGATTTAAGCACATCATTACAACAGAAAAGTTCTTCACAAGAAACAAAAGCTCACAAACAACCTATGCTCTACAACTACATTGTAGTTGCCCCACGCACACACACCCACTCTGCATCTTTGTGAAAGTTTGCATGGGAGGTGAGCAATATTCATTGTCAGCGCAAACATGCAGTAGAGAAATGTTCCCTCCTCTGCAAGACTGAGGGCTTGCATAATGGAAACACCACTATAATTTGACAGCCTAGCATACACGAAGTCATACATTCATTATGTTTTCTACAAGTATCCCTGTAAATCAGTGGTCTATAATTGCTAATTCATTGTATATGCTGACTTTGGTATAATTCACAACACATGACAAGACTTAACATTTAAACCAGGCATTATTGTAAAAAAGTTACAGCTACATCTTCAAAAAATAGCTGGGCTTAACAAATTGCCTAAATTCATACTAATTTATATTTTATTTGTATACATTTCATTAAAAAAGTAATGTGCTATGGAAGCACAATGAGTATTTCATGATATCTATAAAGTAATTCTTAAATGTTCTTCATAAAAACATATCAAATCCTCAAAGTGCTTTCAGTAAATTATATATGTATAATTGATTTATTTTCAAAGCTGTTATCAGATAAATTAAACATCTATAATTTCTATGCCATGAAATCCTTAAAGTTAGTAATAAAATACAGTGCTAATCAGAACCAAGAGTTCATCCTTGTACAGCTGTATTTCTAGAAAACCATATTAAATGTAAACTGGAACACCACTGTATCAAGAAGACTATGTAACACTGTTGCCATATATGCAAACTAATAGTGATGAAATTTAGTGTCTGTTTCTTTTTCATTTGCAATAATAGTTTAGGCAGCAGCTTCAGGAACCCTACTGCTGGGATAATTATATGGTTTATTGCAAATTCCTATTATTTTTTTCCATTCTCTGTATTTTCTCAAAGGAATGCCTTTTTCGTCTGTTATGCTTCTCTAGAAAAAGTGAATTTTGTTGAAATTAATAAAACAAGGTATTTTTGAACACTATGAAAAATATCTGGGAGAATATTTTAATAGTATTTAGCACAATTCTGTTTAAGTATAAGAAAACGACTCCTAGGAAAACTCATTTCCACTCACCCATATTTCCACTACCTTGCCACGTAACTTCCTGAATATATCATATATTCACTTTACTCCGTAAGTTTACATTGTCTCAGGCATAAATTAATTCTCTCCATGAAAAGTCCTAATTCTCCTGCCCAACCACCCAACAGCCCAACCTTCAATAAAAAAAAGTCAAAGTAAAGAAATAGTTCCTATAGTGCTGGACCACAGCCAGTCTTTCTATGTCAGCAGAAATCTCTCTTAGTTCATACAAATATTTCTTTTCTATGGTGAATATATTTAAATCTTCTTTTTTTTCTTATTAGTGCTAGTTACTCTAGCCTTTTGAGTTAGCAAAGAGAAATTATTAGAGGGAAATTGCTAAGAGAAGAACTCATAGAAAAAAAAGTTAATAGAAAACATTTGCATACATTTTAAGGGCAAAAGAAACAAACGCCATGCCTTTTTTTTTGGTATCGACCCTTGCAAGGGCTCCTTATTCCATGAAGTAGAGCTCTGTTTACTAAATTTCTCTTTAAATTCCTATGCAAGTTCTTTTATCTGCTTTTTCACAATACAGTTCATTTTAATTTCCATGGAAATTGTGTTCTTAAGATTTTACATGTATTCTGCAGTTTATATTAGAATACATGAAGTGTAATTCAGAGAGATGCCACCGTAGGACTTAAGTGTAGGCACATGCACCACCGAGGGTTTCCATCACCATCCTGATGGATCTGGACTATGACCACCACTGTGATCAATGAACATCGGAGTTGCAACAATCAAATCTCATCACTTGATCCAACAGGTGTCTTGTGGGTCCCTCCAGTCACCTGGGAGGTCCGCAACCCCGCTACGACTGCCTGTACCAGCACTGCAGCCTCATTCCAGCACCATGCAAGGGGCTTCTGATACTGAATCCCAGCTATCTGCTGTTTCCTGCCAACGCTGACTTTCCAACCATTCCTGCCAGGTTTTCCAGGCATGAGGAAGATGAATCACATGGAACAGAGGCCATCTTGTCTCTGTCCTGTGGCTACATGTGTTTTTCCAGGTGGAGGAGGCCAGCTGCCATCTCAATTTGGTCTGGTGGGCAGAGCTTGGGAAGTTTCTCTTCATCAGTTGGTTTAACTCAGTTTTATCAGTATTCATATTAGCATTTCTTCTTGTTAAAGAGCTACTTTTTAACTTACATTCCAGGCATATTTGGCCCTCCCACCCAGAGCCAAATCAAAGCTACTCTAATTTACACTAACTAGACAACGTGGTACTTGTGCCCTATCAATAGTCTTACACACCTGAGATAGCTTGCTTCTGTCAATTCACCACCATGCAATTCTGTTTTCACTAGAACGCAATTTCTGACAGTCCTTCTGTAAATGGGAATCTGCGCTAACCACAGGAGAGCAGTTTTACTTCAAGATGTGACAGCCTGGACACCTGCTACCAGGTCTTATTTGGGAAATAAGAAAGCAATCCTAGTTTTGTGTGGACAGCATATGATATATCAAAATGTGAAACATAATCACATCAACAACTAGTAGAAACTTCTGTGAAGTGAGACACTGATAGGAAAAGGGAATTATGCCGTTAATCACACAGTTTTTACACAAGCCAATGATCTTTTAAGCTTCATATTCAACAAAGCCTGGAGTTGATAAAAACTTGTCCAAAATTCAGTATAATTTACTAAGCAGTGCTAACATATGCAGAATAGAGCTCAGAATGAGATACAACCTGTAAACAACTGGTTGTGAAAGATCTTGCCTTTAATTTGCTCATTTGAATGTTATTCTTTTCACTAATTAATCTCTTGCTGAGTTTTACTGTAATCTTGGGAAATACAATGGTTGAGAGGTAAACATGGCAAACAGGATTAGACATAAACTATCAAGCACAAAAAAAAAAAAAAAAGCAACTTCCAAATAAAGGAATAATAAATTATGCAAAGCAGAATAGTTTTATTGCCTCAACCTTTGAAGCAATGTAAGTGCTATGCACCTGTTTGACAAATATGTATTTTATTTAAAAACATAAAAACAATTACAATGACATTTCCCTCCATCTGTATTGCACAGTTTACTGTGCTATCCATAACTAAATATTTAAAACTAATTTCTGTAAACAAAACATTTTCTCTGAACAGGATAAAAATCAGTTCAGTTTATAAGTGAAATAATTCTTAATACCAATTACCAGTTGCCATGGTAATAGCAAAGGCTCAAGAAATATGTATTTTACTTGTTTGACACAGGCAATCTGCTTCCCAGAAAGGTGCACAGTGAGAACATGAAATGTCTGTAGGAAGATAATACCAAGGCCAGATTCTCGCTCTACTGGAACTTGTACACTGCCACTGAAGTTGCATGCTGACACTATTAATTAAGATTGGCTGCCTCCTTTTCTTTTTTTCTTTTTTAGGCAAATAATTGGGAAGTTTCATTACAGCGAAAAATTCCTTACATAGTAGTTAGAGAAAAATATTTTCATATTTTGACATAATGTGATTTTCCTTGCAGTATAAAATTTTGTCAAAAATTGATCCAAATGCAACCATTCCAAAGGTGTCAGAAATTCTGCTGAAATACTTATATATAGGTTTAACAAGTTTTTAAGGAAAAGTTTTTCTTGGCTGGAAACATAGTTATCTTTCATTTACCTACCAAGCTTTGAAAATGTAAATCTTGAGACCTTCATTATCATAGGTGTTAAAATTACCACATGTGTACAGATCTTTGCTTTGATACTTCCTCAGGGTTCAGCAACACAGTTATAAGTTTACATGTTAGAAACACATGTAAACTTGTCAGTGGAAGTGAGGTCCAAAGAGTGAGACATCTTCCTCAAAATGAATTCACATCAACTCCTTGCATTCCTAAATACAAATTTGTAGAAATAGTATTCATATTCTTAAAGTACACAAGTTACTCACAAACACTAGCATTGTACCTTAAAACAAGATTAACTTTAAAGAAGAACACAGCATGACATTAAGAAATCATATCTAAGCAATATCTCCAAATAATATATGAAACTAATACATTCTTCTATGGGAGGAGACCAAGACTTCTTGTTGAGAAGAGCATGCTCCAAGCAGTTCCCCAAAACAAGTGATCAGAACCCTAGGAAACCAGTGGCACATATCTGCCATAGTCTTAAACATAACCTAAACAGGTTAAACACGAAAGACCTATATAAAAGCTGTTACTGAATGCAATTATGGTGGCAGGAAGAGTCTATAGTGTACAATTAACAACCATAAAAGAAATTGCTATATCCATCCCATTAAAAACAAACCTCTACCCAGACAACACACTAAAATTGCAAATATGGTGACAACTGTCTATATTCATGTGCACCCTACCCTGCCTCATAGTTATTCAAATATAGCCTGCACATTTAAGAGGACTAGACATAAAGAAAACATTTGAGGCAATGTGAGGGCATTTTGTGAGGCAGTGGAGCCAAAGGGGAAACTCATTCACTAGAGCTGCAATCTACTGCATGCAGATTGCCAGAACCTGCCAATCCTTTCAATGCCCTCAAAAAGTCTTTAACTGCTTCTCATTGAAACAAATTATTTTGTGTATGCATGAAATTTCTTTATTGTTCTTAATTTTACTACTTTCACTTAAATCAGGGATCTCTTCTTTTGATATGCGGCAAGATTGTTTTTTTTCTTTTAGATTAACTATGCTTGTCCCAAGAGAAGTCACCTAGATCCTCTCTGGGTTTATAGGTCATAAAAATCTCAACTCTTTTCAGTTTCTTAACTGGATGAAAATTAAAATAAAGTATACATTATATATAAAATATAAATATAAATTAAAGAATACCTTAAAGTTTTTGAAGTCTGGCTTGCAAATAACTGAATAAACTTCAGAGCCCAAATCTACAAAACAGGTTTAGTTACCAAGTTACTGCTTCAGGCTGCTAAGCCTAAGTGACGTTGCACCTCCTTTTGTATCCTGGCCATACCAGCTTCCAGGTAGAGGCAAGCACCAGCTCCAGAAGGGAACAAAACTTCAGCATATTTTGTGCCTTCAACCCTTACAGCTAGTTTAAATGGGTACCCACCCAGTATGGATAAGTAGGGGACCACGATGACACAGGGTGCTAGACAGCACAGCTGCTCCAGCGAATAAATACTGCTTATGAAGCTGCTGGTGCTATCCTTAGCTCCTTCAAAATAAACCTTCCCTGTAGCACATTACCTGAGATTCAAAAAAGACCTGAACATGCTTGTCGGCTTTGTATGGCATGGCAGGTTGGGAAAAAGAAAAAAGGAAAGAGTGAAGATCCACTGAACCTCTGATTTCAGCATTTCTCTTCGGGGCACCAAACCCATGAATAGTCATGGTAATGGTGTTGGCTCTACCCTCCAACTCAGGAGACTTGCAGCCACCTCATGGAAGGATGTTACAAAATGTTTGCTGTGGGACTTTATGCCTTGAATTGTGGAAAAAGCCTGAAATTTTTTTACAGAAAACAGCAAGCACTTTGAGAAATTAAAGGAAGCTATATTGAATCTCCCTTAGTTTTAACTAATCTATTAACTGAATAATCTACTAAAGGAAGGCACCTCTGATAGAGGTGAAGTCGGTAATTTGAAGAATTAGAACTTTGCCACAAACGTGTCAGTGTCTAGTTTTGGGTAGTCACTACGCAAATATTTTGAAAAATATCGTGTTAGCTGTTGCCAAAGTAGACTCCTAAGCGACTACTACTTCACTGAAACTTTGGTGTACTTTACAGTCTAGAGTTCTGAGCTAGGGGAATTTCAGAAAGTCAAAAACATCAGTGCATGCTTAGAGTAATTCCCCAGTATCCAATTCAGTGACGCTCAAGACTGAGAAGTGCTCTGTAGGCCCAAGATTTTTTTGTTTCTTCCACTGATGAACTACCAGCAACTGCAACTCTATATTATACGGACACAATGGTGAAACCAGAAGTTTACACTCACTAAGTAATAGTGCTTCTCCTGTTTCTAGAAAGCTGTGCCCACTACTACCTTTCATTACCCACTATCTCGTTCTAACCCTCTTCTCTTCTTTAATAGCACACGTCACTTCATGTGGTCAGCCTTCTGCCGATGGTTACATTCTAAATGGGAGCTGGTGGTTGCCTTTCCAAGGTGCAGATTACCAGCTCCACAGTCCTCATAGTATCTTGGATTGCCTCTTGTGTACCCTCATCATGCTCAGAGCTCCTCTCAGAAAGAAGGCAGAACTTGGCCCTGGCAGCCCTAAGTGGAATTGACATGTAGATAAGTGCCCAAGTTCCTTTTGTAATATAAATATAGGCTTGCAACTTGAGTCATAGGTCCCCCAGTGATTCATTGTGTTAAGGTATTTGCTACCAAATACTTTGTTTAATCATGGTAGGATTCTACAGATGCTCTATACACATTCTATGCAAGCTCCCACAACCAATGAAATTCCCATTGCCGCATTTTTCAAATGCCCAAAGTTGCACCTATTACAATTGAGCTAAATTTTCCACCACCTTTTCTTGACCACTGTAGTGGTCTCATGCAGTCTGTACTTTGGTGAGAACTAGAAATTCCACCAGCTCCAGTTATATTAAGATTTTCTTTCCACCACACAAACTGTATGCTCAGCAGCACAAAGTCCCATGCTTTTAACACATCACTGCTTGCCAATGCAGTAATAGTGGACAAACATTTCAATTATCTGATGAGACTCTACAGCAACACCTAAAAGATTATTATAACAATAATGGGAATTTTGTTTTTAATTTATATGTAACCGATATACTAGAAGCTAATTTTCAGGGAAAACAAATAGAATTATTTCATATTTAATCATTTTTACATCTCACTTTAATTAAATCCTTATTTTTAGATGGAACTGTAAAAAAAATTAATTATGTTTCATTATTTTTAGTCAAGGTTTCCATTAGACTAATATGGAAATGTTCAGTTGCAATGTCTAAGCTTAAGCACAACAATAAGCAGGACAGAGGAAGTTTAAGGAAGAACCTTCATCACAGGTGAGAAATTCCATTATTTGTGAGGATCTGAAGAAGAGGAGCTGACTCCTCCTTGCTTCAACAGAAAAGAATTAAGATCAAAAATTAAGTCCAAAAAAGAAAAGGTAATGAAGTGAGACACAAGAAAATTACGAAGGAATACAAACAAGAAACTTTTTATCAAGAAAAGGAGGAAGAAAAGCAACCAGGTGCCCAGAACAGTAATGAAAATCTCACCCTACAACTTTGTGAGAATAGCAAAGATTAAATAGAGGTGAAACAGAAACATAGGCTTTAATCTGTCCAGTTCACTGTGAACAGGAAGACAAATTATTTTTTTTCCCTTTCCATGGCAACACTTTTTATTTTCTTCAGCTGTTAAGGTCTCCTTCACTGTTCTTTCATCTAAATAAACCATGTGTTTCCTGTCTTTTTGCATAAGTAATTATTGCTTCTCTCTTCTGCAGTATCACCATGTAGTCCAATTTTTTTTCGAAAGTGAGATTGCCAAAACCTCTTGCAACACAAATTCTTTGGTCTTCTCCTAAAATACAAGATAAGCAACTCCCCTGGAAATGACTCATACCTCTGACCTACTGAATCTCGAAGCAAACGAGAAGGTGAGGTTCAACATGTTCACTCTGGTACACAAACATTGAATCCATTTTGCTGAGCATTACAGGGACAAACATGTTATTCATTTCCTTGTTGGTAAGCCCTGCCTCTCATCTTGAAGGGAAGATGGCAGGAAAGGACAGCCAAAGGACATTCAAAGGGAAAAGTAGGTTGAAACATTTCTCTCCTATTTTCTCTAGACTCTCTCACAGCTTTTCTCATAAAGTTTCATTAAACAGAATCTAGTTCAGTAATCAATTAAGTGTTTTCATCACATTATAAGCAAGGTATTAGTATTTCACAGAACAATGAGTTTTGACATATTTATTTACATCCTATGGTTCCTGACCACTGAAGATTTTCACACAAGCGGAATAAAACACTAATGTTATTCTGTAAACTTAATCCATTTTTTGTTGTACTGAAGATTAACTGTATCACATTTTAATAACACCAAGAAAATGCATGTAAAATTAGAGTCTATAAAAAAAAGAGAGGCTTAAAATATTTTCATATCCTTATCACTGCTTTAAAATATGTATCATCAGGAGACTGGATCCTACTCCACGTAGCACCTTCAGCTCGCCACACATGCCATTCTCTAACCAGCCAGACTAGATTCTTTATGGATTTTTCTTAGCTATACAGCAGGACTATACTCCCTAGCCACCCTCAAAGAGTACCTGAGATACAAAGATTAAAAGAAATACTTGGTACAATTACAATAATGTAAAATACCTACCACAGCACTAATGAAAAAAGAGAAAGTGAAGATGTGCCCCTGTGAAGTCCATGTTTCCCATGTGTATGTTTCTTTGTGAAACTCTTTCAACTATTTCTATGTACATGTAGCTTATACTCAAATCAATACTGCTGAGTTCATACAAGCCCAGAGATAGCTTTAAATTATTAAAAGAGCTGCTATGATATTAAGGTTACAAAATAAAGTATTTTTTTTATTTTTTCCAAGGTCTTCCCAAATGGTAAGAAACACAACTTTTAGTAAAACCTACAAAGCCTGTGATGGATACATTAAGAAAAGGAAGAAAATTTGGAGTAACTTAACTCAGATTTTGAGCTACTACCGCTGTCCAACTCTTGGAAAAACATTACCTTTCTATGCTGGTACCCAATCAGAATAATAGTAGTCTATGTCTTCCATTCAAGTTGTACTAGAAGATATACAGACTGATTCTGCACCTTTATTTTTATATTCCGCCTTTTTTCTTTTCTTTTTGTTGTTGTTGTGAGAAAACTCCATTTTTTTTTCCAATGCTTTATTACAGTAGTAGTTATCATGAGAAAAAATGTACATGTTTTTAGCTATAAAAAACAAGGGTAGTCAGGTAGATAGTTCAGATTCTGTATAAGTCCTCAAATAGAACAATGTTACATGATTTTTAATCAGCTCTTCACACGATTTTGCGAATTATAACTTGTGTGAAAAGACCCTCACCTGCACAGTTTCACTGAGGCCAACCTGATTACTCTGGGCAACACATAAGGGCTATAAAGCATTTTCCTATGCATGCCAGCTACAAATAATTATTAGAACAAGTGATCAGTTGAATGATTTCAGCACAAGGAGAAAGAGAGAGCAGAAAAAGGAACTAGACTAGACCCAAGATGAAAAGTAAATCATTAACACAAGCACTTTCTGTAGGTGAGTATTTCATTCTGTGACTAGCCAAATTCTAATTCTTAAAATCAACACTCCTGAACAGAGGGTGTCGTGCTACTGACTCTGTTTACTTACAGTATAATCACACTTATTCAATACATGATTAATGACTAAGTATACAGTGAATCTATAAAACCCAAGGACATACAGTACCTACAGGTGTTCTGCTTCATTACTACTTT
>WEIV01030744.1:509-67683 GCA_013390005.1 Calyptomena viridis
ATTTTGTCACTTGTTGGTAAGTAAAATTGTTTGTCAAATTCTTTACTATATCAATTGTCATTCTTTTCAGGAAAAAAAAAGCAGGTTAAAATTTATCAACTGCAAATGGTAATTGAAATGTAAGCCATAATGCTTTAAAGTCTTAGGGAAAAATAAGTAAAAAACCCAACCGTGATTATGTGAAAATAATATTAATGACTTTTAACAATTTCTTTTAATAAAAGTGTGTGTGTATATATATCTATATATATAAAGGCAACTCTTATGTAAAATCTTTTATAATAGTTACTTATGTTTTTTTGCCTAGTCTGAAAGACAGAATAAATAAGCATCATATCAATATCATATTATGTGATAATTTCCGTTGTCACAGATTTAGTACCAACCAAGAAATCTTCAATCCTATCAAACTTACTGGGTTTTGTCATCAGAATTTGTGATAGACAAACGAAATATATAGAGAATAGAAAGACTGGAATTAGATTATAGACTATAGAATTCAGTTTCTGGAGACTCAGGCATTGCTGATTGAAAATAAAGGTTCATTCACACTCTGTAACAACATAGAAGAGATGACCACAAATATATTCGATTTTATTTTAAGGGATTTCAATGGAAACATGGGGTAAAGAGCTCTTCTGCCAATTTAACTCTTCCTAGGGGCAGTACTGCCAAGTAGCAGAAAGTATTTGGAGGAAGAAAGATGTTTAATTTCTTTAGTATAACTTATGTTTTGGGTAAGTAAGATTCAAATAAGTTTATAGCTCTTCCTTGAGAAATTAAGTTCCTGGACTGTAAATGCAGAAAAATGAATCCAAACCAGCTAAGCTTAGAGAAGCCAAACCTCTTCTAGTGCTGCTAGATGTCATTTTTCATTCAAACAAAAGGAAAAGAACATCCATGTGTAGCTTGTGTACTGTTGTCTCTGAATGAACTAAAAGTCATTGTAGATTGCCATGCACAACTTCTGTGTTCATCGCTATGTTTGCTTATAATCTTACCAGTATTATCTACATTTTGATCATGACATTGTATTATATCTGGTTTTCTTAGTTTAGCTTTGTAGTGTCAGTATTGGAAATCAAATATAGAAGGTAAGTACATCACCTGCACCTGTTGAAGTATTCATGCAACCAGTGTCAAAGAAAACCATCAGTTGTCAAGTGTCAACTGATATGGACATTTTAAGTTGTGCATAGAAAGGTGCTTGCCATCCTTAGTGCAACAGGTACTGTCTTTTGATGGCTGAAGAATGTAGTTCATGATTGCTGATTTCTATAACTATTTATTTGATTCGACTTCTATTAGAGGTTGGGTCAGGTCTGGTAGGGTTTTAGCACACACATTTCAGATATTTTTCAACTGTGCAGATATTATCATTCCATCCTACTTACTAGTTTAGCAGAAATGTGATGTTCTAACCAGTTGTTATCCTTTCCATTTTAGCCTTGCTGCTTTCTAGCATCGGCAAAGTATTTGAGCATTTCTTACCACCTACACTCTTCAGAGTCATTCGCTTGGCTCGGATTGGACGAATACTGAGACTCATCCGGGGAGCCAAAGGAATTCGAACTCTCCTGTTTGCCTTAATGATGTCCCTACCTGCTCTGTTTAACATTGGCCTCTTGCTTTTTCTGGTCATGTTCATTTATGCCATTTTTGGCATGGCTAACTTTGCCTATGTGCAAATGGAAGGTGGCATTGATGATATGTTCAACTTCCAAACCTTTGGTAACAGCATGCTCTGCCTCTTCCAAATCACCACGTCAGCTGGCTGGGATGGTCTTCTCAGTCCTATTTTAAACACTGGGCCACCATACTGTGATCCAAGCATAAATGGTACTGTAGGCGAATGTGGTAAACCTGCCATAGGCATTATTTATTTTGTAAGTTACATCATTATATCATTTCTCATTGTTGTAAACATGTATATAGCTGTTATTCTGGAGAACTTCAATGTTGCTACTGAGGAAAGTACAGAGCCTTTAGGGGAAGATGACTTCGACATCTTCTATGAAATCTGGGAGAAGTTTGATCCTGAGGCAACTCAGTTTATAACTTTCTCTGCACTTTCAGACTTTGCAGATGCTCTGGCTGAACCTTTACGTGTACCAAAACCAAACAAGGTTGAACTCATGGCAATGGACCTGCCTGTAGTTAGTGGGGACAAGATACACTGCTTGGATATCTTGTTTGCTTTTACCAAGAGAGTGTTAGGAGATTCTGGGGAGCTGGATACTCTAAAAGTACAAATGGAGGAGAAATTCATGGCTGCCAACCCATCAAAACAATCCTATGAGCCGATATCTACTACGCTCAGACACAGACAAGAGGAAGCATGTGCCACAGTCATCCAACGTGCCTACAGGAGTCACCTGCTCCTGCGTTCCTTAAAACAGGCTTCTTGCATGTACCATCACAGTACTGGCACTCTGGGAGATGCTGCTCCTGAGAATGAGGGACTTACTGCATCTATGATAGCTGCAAACTATGGTAGGAGTCCTAAAAAGTCTGAAACTTCCTCCTCAGTATCCATTCCTCCATCATATGACAGTGTCACAAGAGAGAGTAGTGGCAATATCATAGTTGAGAATGGAGAAATAAAAGGTAATCAACGATCTCCAGACATTCAATAGTTCGCCAGTGACAAAATTGTTAATAAATGTTCACAGAAGGTGATATTGTAAATACTGGTCAGCTAATGTCAGCACCCTATGAAATGAAGTCTGGTGGTGGTGATCAGTTACCTATAGTAGCTGGTGAATTGTGGCCCTGGCTTTGCTGTGTCCAGTTTTCTTCAGTATTTACATGTTTTGAGAAAGGTTTTTGGACCTGCTTGATCAAAGGCATCCCACTGCAAAGCAGGTCCCACAGTAGCTGAGTGCTGCAGTGTGTTCCCAGTAGTGACAGGCAACCTCTGCCAACATTTCTCTGGTGCAGGAAGGAGAGAAAAGCCCAAAACCCAATGGATCTACTGGAGAACAGAAAATGAATGTCAATATATAAATTGACATATATGTATATGGTATAAATTGAGGAATTGAAAGGGCTAAAATTTACTCTTATTCCATTCCGAATTGACATTATCATTATAAACCTGTTTGGCAAATGGCTGCTCATTTTTTTTAATGTTTGTTGTTCGGTTTTTTTTTAATGTTTGGGGACAGATGAGCCACAAATATAGACCATGCATGATCCACAAGTATGCCACAGTGTAGTGGACTTCTTCCCATATGATTGATTTGCAGAGTAAGTCATGGCATGTGCGCTATTGTAGCTGTGTTACTGAAGTTTAATTAAACAATAAATACAACTCTTAGTATTACAGAAATCGTACTGAGCAGAGCAAAACCTGGCTTTATGTTTTGTCTGTGAGGATTATCATTTTAACCTGCTTTCCTTTGGCAGGGAGGTGAAGGCAGCTGTGCTATGTGTCTGTCAGTCACCCCAGAAAAAATTGTGTTTATTGCATACTTTCCTCAACCTTCACCTGATGGTTAATCTTTGTGTTCAAGTTCATTCCTGGCAATGTGGTAGAGAAGAGAGACACAAATAAGCATTTTCACTAGGTGGAAATGGGTAGCATCACCAGAAACCCAGGCTGGGGAGTGACACATGGGACCCATCAGAGCTGTCCTTGTTTGTGGTGGTGAGCATCATCCGTGGCTGTGGAATGAGGCCTGGATCTCAGGTAGATGTGTCCCATTGTGGGTAGGAGCCTTTCCCTCTTCTGCCTGTGGTTCTCTGATGAGAGAATCATCTCTCTCTCTCCTGTAAAGATTAGAAGCAACTAAAATATGAGTAATATGGGCAATTAGGAAATCTGGGTTGAAGCATTTGAGTTAACGTGAAACTAAAGGTGTAGTCATGAATTCTACTTCTCATGGAACTACAGATATGTGCAAATGGTCTCTTATTTCTCATGGTCTCTCATTTCACCTCATTTTCCTTATAAAGTCCTTTATCTTCATGTCCCTACAGTTTGGGCTTCTCAGAAAAACATGTGCCCAGTCAGTACTCAATCTTTTGTCCTTTGTACATGTGCTTTGGAGATACATCCAACTGATGTACTTTGCTGTCTAAGGACTGCCATATTTTCCTTTGTCATACACATAGTCATAGATTACACTAACGTTTTGAAAGTTTAAGTGAGAAATTAAAATGTCAGGAGTAAGATGTTTTTTAGTTTTCTTAGTTGCAAGGTCATACCTGGGTGGTCACAGTTGGGTTTGGCAGGTACTGGCAAGGCTCAGGAGAGCTTTTACCTCCACACTGATTTCAGCCAGAAAAGAACTTGGGTTTTGTGATTGAATGGAATCTGCTGTGCTCTTTATTTGCAACCTGCAGCAGGTTGTCTTCTCTCTTCGATACCATTTCTCTACAGTAGCAGTTATATGTCATGTCTTGTGTCACTTTCTTCTGTCTTTTTCACCTCTTTAGATTGTGAGCTTTTTGGACAGAAATTCCCTTTTACTATGAATGGTAAATTACACCTAATAACAATATTTTGTTTTCAGTTAATATCATCTGAAAACTGATAAAAATAAATAATATTTGTAATACTTTTTGCTTTCTTCTGTAGTATTCTCTTATCTTCTCTTAGCTATTCCTGGCATCATAGCATCTTTAATTAGTCTTGATTAATACTCCCTCAGATTTTAAAGTAGGTGCACAGTGAATCTGTGTTATACCAGAGAATTCAACAGCTCTGTGCCTTTGGAAAAGAGGGGGCTCTAATCTTTCAAATAAAAAATAAAGCTAACAACTACAAAATAATTCAAAATTAAATCGAGCTGGATAATGTTGTTTTAACCACTTTCCCCGGTTTGTGACCCATCACAGCTGACTACAAAACACTTGTGAAATGGCATTTCCCAGCTCCAGCCTGTTAAACGTCAGTTTCCCAAGATGTACAGGATCCACTGAGGAGCCACATGCATTGTTCTCATCGATTTGGAGGTGCACTGAACAGTCCTGACATTGCACCCTACCAGGAAATTGTACTAAATACATCCATACCTAAACGTGGTGCAACTCATTTTTGCCAGATCATGGGCCAGGAAAGGGTATTGTTGATTGCAAAAATAGTTTATTGACTGTCAGCTACAATGAAGCCTCACTGCTGTCCATTTTCCTGGAAATACCACTCTGAAACTGAGCCAGAGCTCCACCAATGTAGGAGATCAGATGCAGATGATTATTTTGTACCCTAAGTGAATTATTTGTTAGTTGGTGAAATGACAAGTACCCCCTAGGGTGAATTTTACCTTCTGCAGAAACTCTTCTGACTAAAGGTGATACTGTTTTAGGGAAAACAGTTCTCTTGTCAGGTTTTTAATTAGAGAATCATAGAATGGTTTGGGCTGAAAGGGATCTTAAAGACCATCTTGTTTCAACTCACCTGCCAAGGGCAAGGACACCTTCCACCAGACCAGGGTGCTCAGAACCCCATCCAACCTGGCCTTGAACACTTGCAGAGATGGGGCAACCACAACTTCTCTGGGCAACCTGTGCCAGAGTTTTCCTTATGTCCAAGCTCAGCCCACGCTCTTTCAGTTTAAAACCATTGCCCCTTATCCTGTGAGCACAGGCCCCAATAAAAAGTTTCTCTCCATGTTTCTTATAAACTCTCTTTATGTAATGAAGGGCCACAAGAATGTCCAAACCATTTGACAGATAAAATTCTGAATACAAGCACAGCAATTAGAAAATGTGCTTTTAGAAATAAATAATCTTGCAAATTCTCCTGGTTCTTCACTGAACCTCTTCATTTTGGATCCTACCAGTGTCCATACTAAAATCCTAATTTCCTATAATGGCTGTGTGTCATAGTCTTATTTCTCAATGGATTGCTGTCCTTTCTGCTCATACAGAGCAATATTTTATCTGCATGCCCTCTTTTTGTCATTACTTTGAGAGCATTGCGTTAACAGCCTGGTCTCTTCAACAATTTCCTCCTCCATAAACTATATATCACAAATTTTACCCTAAATTATTGTATTTTTAAAGAGGTTATTAATAGAGACAACAAAAAATTGAGGCTTGAGAGTTTTTTCCTTTGACAGTCCATGAGAAACACCAGCTCAACAACATAATATTTCTGTTTATTCCTTCGATAGTGATGTAGAACAATGAATATACCAATGAAGGACATGAGATTTCCAGAACACATATACCTCTTTGTAGTGGACTTCATTTCACCACCTAAAGCACACATTTTTCACAGAAAATCCAAGTAATGGAAAAGCCTTAAATATTTGCACACTAGTCAAAAGAGTTAAAGGGTTAAAAAAAGTGTCTCAGTGGAACTAATAAATAAAAAGCTGTTTTCTTCAGCAAAAAACAGGACTGAGCCTAAGATAGACTGACTTTATCATTGAGATTATCACTAGTGGGACCCTGTGGCTAATGTAATTTAGTGTTTCTCAGCTCCTGGGCAAATGAATGGAGCTGCATGATGTGAAAATCCTACAGGACATGAAAGAAAGGTGACGTTTTTCCTCACATTTGCTAGAGATTTTACAATTCAACAGTTGTGAATTAAAACTGGATCAAGTGCAGAGAAGCAATGCTAGAGTGAATAATAATCTGTGATATGAAAAGAGATTCAAGTTTAGTTTGTTCAGTCTAGAAATAACAGCTGAGAGGATGCATCATAGCTCCCAGTAAATAAAGCAGGTAGAAAAATGTGAGTGAGGGAGAAAAATGTTTAAAAGACAAATAGAATAGTAAGGGGGGAGATTAACCTAGCAATTAGAAGTGGCTTCTGTTCTTCAGAAGTTATGAAACTCTTTAGCAGGAACAGAGAAGCCAGTTTAACTGGAAGGTGAATAGTTACATTTTTTTCAGGGGGTTATGTGCCACAACACTTTCAAGGGAATCTGTGACCCTTTATTTCTGCTCAAAACTATTTGAATTTAATAAAATTGACTGGGATCTGCATCTGGATGATGAAACTTGTTGAATGCTTCCTCCTAGTGGTTTTCGATCAAAATGACACATTCAAAGTGAAAAATAAAATAAATTTGGGACTCTGTCTCATGTAGAGAAACTAAAACCTATACAGATAAATAACTGCCTGAAGGAGTATTAGCAGCAAGCAGAGAGCTTAGAGCAAGTGGTGGGAAGGATTGTGTTAATAGAAAGTTACTGTTTAAATGTCAGAAAACAAAATGAGTGAAAATTTCCAGAGTAAAAGTGAATTAGACCATGAATAGGAAGTTGAAACATTAGTAAAGCAGTTATCGGCTGTATAAGAAAGAAGAAGAAAAAATGAAAAAGATGTGGGTTTGGTTTAAAATGGGGCAGGGATGAGGCTATGTACAGCTTTAGGGTTAAAATTTATCAGGTAAGAAGTCTTCACTGAAGGTGAAGACTATAGATGATGTGGGATTATATTTTCCTTGGCTAACAAAAAAGTTTGAATGGAAACACAAGTACATCCATGGATGGATACAGAAGGGAATTAAAACACTGGAGCTGGGATTCAGAATAAACCCTTTCCAAAAATCTTTTTGAGAACTAGCACACGAACCTGCAGATCTCTCAGTAAGGATTTTGGGAGAACCTGTCAAATCAGGAGACGGAGCAGGAGAGAAAAAAAACCCCACAAAATCCAACCTGAATATAATACTTGTATTTGAAAAGGAGGTAACAAGCAATTGAAGCAATCAGAGACTTCCTAATCTGAATTAAATATGTTGAAGGGCTGTGGGACACAATTTGGAAGGGAAGTAATGAAAGATCTGAAGAAAAATAGACAACTGAATAAGAAAGGTTTGAAATCTATTTACTAACAAAGATGAATGTAATAGATCTTATCTCCTTCTGTTCTGAGAGAATATAGTAGGGCAGAGAATGAAGTGCTCTACTGGGGGCCAGATGGGGATATTTGCTTCGAGGTGATGGAAACAGCAGAGCTCTGTGAAGACCTGGATCATGGACTGAAACAGAGTGGTTGAGATGTGTAACTTGATGCCAACATGAAGCAGAGAAATGCAAGTGGAGGTCTGTCAGCTGAGACACAGCCCATGGAGGGCAGGTTGTGCTGATGCAATGGGAAGGCAGTGGTGAGGCTGAAACTGCACTCCTGCACACACTGGTACATGATGCCTGAGAAAGATGCACGTGAAACAAGAATCAAAGTGTTTCTACAGTAGACAGGAAATTAGAAAGTCTTCAGAAAGAAATCTGGAATCCTGGCTTGTTTAATCCTGCAAAATGAAAGTTGGGAGATGTGACTTTTCTTGAGGGGAAAATCAATGTGAGTGAGGGTCAAGCCAGAGTATTGACCAATGCTTATTTTGAATAGAGTCTGCATCAACTACCTTTCCTCCAACTCTGTGAGCAGATGCAGTTTATAGCTTCCTTGTGGTCAGTTTTTCTTCTGGAAGCTTGCCATGACTCCGTGGCAATGGGCCAGGCCTCTTGCACAGAGGAAAGCTGGAAAATGCATGTGGAAAATTTGCCATCCACACTCTTGGTCTGAAGGCACAAGTTGCTCAAGAACTGTAAAATCCAATCCTCCAATACACGTTTGCTTTTTCCATCCAGTTGATTGAGATGGTCCCTAACCGAGGCTTCATATGTGTTGGGACAGCAACACCCAAAAGTGGAAAGATATTTTCCTGACACAAATGGAAATAACATTTGCAGGAGGGTGTAGGGTGCAGCAGAGCACTCTGGCAAGCTCACAAGTCATGTGAAGGACAAGTGTTCATATGATTGCAGGCAAAGAGATGTAGAAGGTTCTTGGACAGGTAAGAATTGTGCAAGCTGATTTAAAAAGTAGATCCAGAGGGTCTGTTTAGGGTAGTGTGAGTACAAATCATCCTAGAGACCTCAGTGCAGGTTCCTCTGTTACAACTATGTCATGTTGCCACNACAGGGAACAAACTACATATAAGGCAGGAGAGGGGGGGAGGTTTGGTGTTTGTGGGTTGGGGTTGGTCGTAATGTGTGTGTGAGTACTTGGGGAGTTTATCTCACTTTTTTTTTTTTTCTTGAAGGACGGACTGCGTTTATGTTGGATGCTGTCTGAGATGTGAAAGGAAGCTACCTCTGGAATTATGGTATGTTTTTGGGGTGGGGCTGACACAAGTGGTTTATGTGTGTCCCTATATGATACAAAGTAGTAAAATGGTGATCTCATCTGTAAGAGAAAATGAGACAAGTTCTTTTAAATTCTGAAGTTTGTTCCTGTGTCTTACCTATGTTTACTCTTTGAGTTTTCCTTTGCTTTAAACCATTTGTGGAAACTGGATTTTTTGGGTTTTTTTATACAAACATGGGTACAGAAAGGAAAGTGAAAGTCAGTTAGAGAAAGCAAAGTATGATAAGTGACACATGGTGGAAACATCTCCAGCATTGATTCTTGTTGTTGGATCCTCAGTGCCTGCCAAGAAGGGCTGTGCTTGAAGCCTTCTGACTCTTTTGGAGACTCAAGTCAATTGTTAGGTTTTTGTGTTATGTTATGTGGGTGACTATGTCTGTGTTTTCTGGAGCAATTTCCTTCAAAAACTTGGCAGATGCCCCAGTCCTTTTCCATTTAAAGTTACTCCCAAACAAATGATTGAAAATAGATGACACAATAAATAAAATAAAACTCTGAGAAAGCACTCGAATATTGCAGAGGGAAAAAAAAATTGGACTTTACTTGATGCTGAGGAGAGTATTCAATATCTAGCCAGGGTCTGACCTTGCACTCAGAGGGGTCAGCTTAGAAAGCAAAATGTGGTGGTTCAGTGTCTGTGTTGATGTGCTTTAATGTGAGGTTTCCAGTCAATGGTATATGGTTCTTAAGGGCTCTGTTTGTCAGAGGTAGGATGTTCAATTAAAGGTGAAATATGGAAAGCTGATAGCCCTGAGTAGTTATAGCTTTGTATAAAATCTTACCTGAGGATGTAACACAAAAATATTTGAAAGATCCTCCATTTTTAGCAGGTCAAATTTTGGGGTGTTTGGAGAACCTGTTGACTTGACTGTAACTTTTCTCAGAAGGTAACTGGCATCAGCTGCCAGGTCCTGATTGAGTGCTGTCCTTGTCCTGCTCTTTCCTGTCAGTAGGAGGGGCACCTTTCAGGACTAAAGTAGACTTACAGGTGGTTTATGCTGGAGAATCCTCTTGTAGAGGTTCTAACTTTGTCTCAGATCTAGCCTGGGTTAAAACTGCTTTCTGCCAAAGTGAAGATGAGGGGGAAATTGATAGTGGAACCTGATAGAAGTATAAAACTGTGAGAGTAAGTAGGAAAGGTATGAAATTTGCAGGCTGTTGGCAGACAGACTAAGGAGAGAAAGAACCCAAATGATGATCAGTGCTTGATTATTCTTCACTCAGGCAAAAGATGTAGCTGGTGCATTGAGCTGGTTTTGGCTTTGGCAGAGTTCATTTTCTAGTAACTAGTGTAGGACTAAATTTTACGTTTGTGCCGAACACAGTTTTGATAATAGAGATTTTTGCTAATGCTGAGCCGTACTTGCACAGCATCAAGGCCTTTTCTGCTTCTTGTGCTGCCACGCTGGTGAGGGAACTGGAGGTGCATGAGAAGTTGGAGGGAGGCACAGTTAGGACAGCTGACCCCATCTGACTAAAGGGATATTCCATAACACATAACATCATACTCGGCTCAGGGGGAGAAACAGGAAGGATGTTTGGAGTGGTGGTGTTTGTCTTTCAATAACAGTTATGTGTCATGGAGCCCTGCTGTCCTGGAGATGGCTGAACAACTGCTTGTCCATGGGAAGTGTTGAATGAATTCCTTGTTTTGCTTTGCTTGTGTGAGGCTTTTGATTTAACTTTTAAACATCTTTGTCTTCGCCCATGAGTGTTTTCATTTCTTTTCCAATTCTCTCCCTGATCCTGCTGGTGGGGGAGAGTGTGAGTGGCTGCCTGCTGCCTAGCTGCTGTCTGAGATTAAACCACAACAGGCACTTTTGGTGCCTAATGTGATGCTTGAAGGATTAGAGATAGTGACAGTCTTGATTGAAATGTGCTAGGTCCGTTTAATAACTGTTTGGGATATTAATTGGCAGGCTCCTGTGCCAGCCATGGGGCTCGTTTGCCTGACTGTATTAGTCTAGTGCATGTTAGTGGCTGCTCTTTGCTTGTGCTGATCACCTTACTGAGCTGTGACTGGGCACATTTTTAAAAGCCATGGTGATGTGTCTGGTCTGGCAGATGGCCAGGGCATTGCTGCTGTACTGGTCACACTGGAACACTGGTGTGAACTCCAGTTGAAGGGACTGTGAACTGTTCATGAAGCCATGAGGGAACACATCCACCTGCAGCCCCTGGAGCACTTCATGCCGGAGCAGGTTAATGCTTGAAAAGAGACTGTGATCCTGGGAGGGACCTATGCTGGAGCAGTTTGTCAAGAGCTGCAGCCTATGGAAAGGACACATTGCAGAAGTTCATGGAAAAACGTTTTCCAGGGATGGGATCCCACCCTGGAGCAGAGGAAGCAGAGATGCTCCTGAAAGCTATGATGAAGTTGATGGTGAGGCAGCTGTGCCCCTGCAGCCATGGAGGACTATAGTGTGGACTATAGCAGGAACCCCTTGTTGCAGCCAGGCCTGGGATGAGGGGAGGAGTTTATTGCAGTGTTAAACCTGATAACCTGGCCCAAAAGGACCAGGGCTAGAGATCGTAATAAATGTGCCTTTAAACTGTTGTAAGCTTTTGAGTTGTATGTTGCAGGAATTGCTGTAATAGGAGTCACATGAATCAATTGAGGAAAGGCATTAAAAGAAGTGCAAGAGCAGAATGGAGACCTGCCTGCTCATTGGAAGTGTTGAAGGAATTCCTTGTTTTGCTTTGCTTGTATGTGTGGCTTCTACTTCACCTATTAAACTGTCTTTACGACATGAGCTTTCTTATTTTTATTCTTCCAATTCTCTACGTAATGCTCATGATGGGAGAGTGAGTGGCTGTGCAGTACTTAATTGCTGCCTGGGTTTAAACCATGANCTAGAGATTGTAATGAATGTGCCTTTAAACTGTTGTAAGCTTTTGAGTTGTATGTTGCAGGAATTGCTGTAATAGGAGTCACATGAATCAATTGAGGAAAGGCATTAAAAGAAGTGCAAGAGCAGAATGACCTGAGCTGGCTTTGGTACCCAGAAACTCAGTGCAACACACCCTCCCTCCTGTCCTGAGTGGCCACCACAACAGATGGAGCCCAAAGTCACAGACTAAATGAACACAAAAGGCTTTGTGGTGCAGAGTAGGGGGGTGACAGCCATGTATTGTATTGAAGGGTGGAAGGGAGGTGCTGGTTAATGAGGTTGTGTTGGGTAGTCTGTGACCCGACCATGATGAAAATAGTGTAATGGAATAAGGGGTGGAATATGCTGAATTAATGAGGTACAGTTAATTTTCTTTACAATAACTAGTATGGGGCTATTTTTTTAGATTTTGTGCCAAACATGGGTTTTATAATAGAGATGTTTTTGTTGTTGCTGAGCAGTGCTTATACAGAGCCAAGGCCTTTCATGCTTCTCGTAGTGCCATGCTGGTGAAGGAACTGTGAGTCCATGGAAAATTGGGAGGAGAAAAAGCTAGGATAGCTGACCCCAATTGACCAAGGGGATATTCCTGACTATATGACATAGTATACAAAGTGGAAGAGGAATAAGTAAGAATGGGGGAACATTGAGAGGGATGGCATTTTTTTTCTCATGTCACTATTAAGTGTGATGGAGCCCTGCTGTCCTGGAGACCTGACTGCCCATTGGAAGTGCTGAAGGAATTCCTTGTTTTGCTTTGCTTGTATGTGTGGCTTCTGCTTTACCTATTAAACTGTCTTTATGACATGAGCTTTCTTATTTTTATTCTTCCAATTCTCTACGTAATGCTCATGATGGGAGAGTGAGTGACTGTGCAGTACTTAATTGCAGCCTGGGTTTAAACCATGACATGCATGTATTTAATAAATATTTTTGTTGTGTAGCATTCATTCAAAGGTGGAGGGTGCAGATTTGCACAAGAAACTCTCACTTTGCACTATCAAGAAGAGTCTGGCTCCATCTTCTTGTCACCCTTCCTTTGGATACTGATACACATTGATGAGGTCCCCTCTCAGTTGTCTCTTTGAGGCTGAACAGGCCCAGCTCCCTCAGTCTTTCTTCATGAGAGAGATTCTCCAGTCCCTTCATCTTTGTAGCCTCTGTTAGACCTGATCCATGAACTCCATGTCTCTCTTGTCCTGAGTAATCCAGAAATGGACACACAATTCCAGATGTCTCACCAGGGCTGTGTAGAAGGGCAGGATCACCTCCCCTTGTCCTGCTGGCAATGTGCTTCCTAATGCACCTCTGGATACCATTGGCCTCCTTGGCCACCAGGGGCACACAGCTGGATCATGAAGTCCAACCATTAACCTATAAATTATCTTCCTATTGTGGTCATGCTGTCTTCTTTTCAGAAGAAAATATTCTATTGTCACATCTCTGTTGCAATGGACTTGGTTTGGAAATGGGTGGAAAATCAGGTACATTGGGGAAAAGTGACCAGAAAGAGGTTCATCTGTAGGACTGGAGACTTTTACAAATAATATAACATGGATAGTCAAAACTGAGTAGACTACAACCCCTGGCTATGCAGCTGAATAATATAAGGATGGAAAGATCAGTGAGGAGCACCAGAGAAAGGGCACTGAAGGACAAAGATGATGTAGAAATCTTACAAGAAAAGGAACAGAAGAACTGTTCATTTTAATTTACCTCAGATTTGTCAAGCTTTTATCAGAAATTGAGTCACTTAACCACTTGTGACCACAATTTCCCTGAGATCTGACCTATGTGAGCATCAATAGCCCTGGAGCAGTCCCAAGGAAGTCTGCAGGATTATTTCTGTGCTGAAAGACATTGTGGTCATTATTGCTTAGCTACACTGGGTCTTTCTACCCCAAGCACTTCCCAGAAGCTGAAATGGCAGAGTTTGAATACAAACTAATAGGCATTACAATTAATTAGGAGATTGAAATTAAAAAATAAAAAGGAAATGGTTCGTGACTCATGTTAAATGTTAAGTAAATGTAGTGGAAGGAAGTCTTCCTTTAATTAGTGTTAAAATGGGGGATGGCATGATGGACTGCAAAAGAAAGAAGAGGGATTAGGGTATTAACTGCACAAAATTATCACTTGGCATTTCCCTGCAGTCCTTGTGGGTATTTTCCTGTTAGCTGTGCCTTTAAGATGCTTCCCAAGGTGTTTCTAACTGCAGGTTATAGGTGGTGTTTGCCTGAAACAAATTAATCAACAAGCTTTCTCTCTGACAGATTTTTTTTTTTTTTTTTTTAGTTTTGTTATGGAAGTCTTAAACTTTCACTGATCTGCTTTGAAGTACTTGCCTGTGGAAATCACAGTCAAAGCTCCCACAGAACTTGGCAAAGTTTGGGTTTCACCCTCTTTAAAACATCTCCCTGGGGCATCCAAGGTCCACCTTGGAGCTCTCTTGGTTCCCTCCATGGGCTAAGCCTTGTCCCTCAGAGCTACTGAATAAAAGATCATGTCCTCTGCTGGAGAGGTTGCAGGGGTAGAGCAATTTTGGTGTCATGGGTGGTGCTTTTGACAAAAATGGAGGGAATATATTTTTATTTTACGCTTTGCAAAGGCTGGTTGTGTGACCAGCCCTTTGCAGGAGGTTTTACCTAACCTAGGAAAAGTGGAGGGCTCGGATAACTTTGCTTCCTTCATCCAAAAAGGAAGAAAGCTTTGCTGGAAACTCAAGCTCTGCATTTCTGGCATTGCTAATCACTAAAACCCATGTAAATGCTTTCCCCACTTAGTGAAGCTGTGTTTCTCTGATCTCCTGAACAGCCTAATCACCAAATATTTGTGCTGTCCACAGGTGGCAAAAGCATGGTAATGGGTCATAATGCAGCCCAGCCCAGCATAACCTTCTTTCCTTTCTAAATTTAAACACAGATGTCTTCTGGTGAGACACAAAGTGGGCTAATTTTGGAGGGATTGAGTGGTGAGCCATTTCAGAGAGATGAAAATTAATTTTACTTTAATGATGTGAGCTGTTATGTCTATCAGAGCACTGAATGCTTTCTTCACACTTGGACACAGTCGTTGACAGAGGCACTGCCTGCCTGTAATTTTTTTTTCCCCATTAAATTAGATTAGCTCACTTTAGGATTATATCTTTGAGTCTGATTGAACAAATGTAGCAATTTATCCAGGCGTTACAGGATTTCCCCATGGATGCTTGATGAGAGATGTTCCATGAGGATGATACACTTAATTAAAAGACGGAAGCTGAAGACTGATACAGATGTATCCTGACACAGCAGCTGGGTTTGTGTCAGGGTCTTTTGCTTATTGAAATTGAAGTGGGGGGATGAGAAGAAATTAGGGCTCTTATTGTAGAGGGAAGAACAATTCCAAATCCCAGACTGTGTTATACAATGAAATTTTAGCATAACCCCTGATGTGACTCAGCATGGGGTTCGTACAGGGAGTTTGGCATAGTGGGTTAACCTTGTGCTTTCCATAGCATGGAGGGGAGTGGTGAAAAGGCATGTGGGGGAATCCCAGCCCTTCTGATTTGCTTTATTTCCTTGCAGTGGGACTGGGAAGCTTGTGGGGATCCTCGTTGAAGGGGGTCAATACAGGACAGCTGAAAACTTTTACCTGGTTAATAAAAGAGTGTATTTTGGTGAGTGTCCTTTCTTCATCCCACATGTCCTTAATCTCCCATCATCTTTAGACAAGAGAAACCTCCTTATCCTGGTCTTTCCCTTTATTTCCTAGGGAATTAAAACAAATTGACAGTATTTCGCTTTCCCAGTAGAGGGAAGTATTGACTAAATTGAGTTTTGAGTGTGACAGCCTCGCTGCACCTCCTGCTAAAGGAGCTTCTCACAGCAATTATCCCAAGTAGTAAAAGGGTTATAGAGAGTTGGGGTCTGTGGAAAGGAAAAGCACTCCACTCAGCACTAGCAGGGTGGGAGGGCAGGGAGAAACCTTTCAAATTTGAAGAAAAATATTTTTTTTTCCTTGTTTGCCAACTGAAGTTTTGCAAGAAAAGTGCTTCCAAAGCAGTTTTTTTTTTTAAGAAAAAAACCCCAAATAATATGTTTTAAACAAAAACTGTTCTACAGACTTTCAAGAACTGCTGATTTTTCAGCTGCTTTGTTTCCTTAAAAGGCACCAACAAATGTGTAGACATAGGGGCTAAAAGAGGTTTTATGAACATCTTTGGAAGAGTAAATGGCTTTTTTGTAACCAGCATTGCTATCTATAATCCATTTAACAATGCAGCTATTGCTTTGTGGGGGGAAAAGGTATTTTTTTTGGAGAGAAATGAATTGAAAGATGACATCAACTGATCTCTCACATAGTATTTATTTTGCTGCTGGTACTTGCTTCCATCTGATATGCACATTTACTGGCTTTCAGCTGACTTGCCTGAATTTTTCCAGACATTCAGTAAACCAGCATTACCTGAATGCTTCTTGCAGAAAGGCAGATTTTGGCAAGGTGACATAGGTTTAATCAATTTTCCTCTCTCTGATCAGCCTGTCTATAGGGTTCCAATTAAAATGGCTGCTTTATGATTAGTATTTGCATTCTGAGTTGGTTCTGTGCCAAGGATGTTCCCCAATTACTGTGTAATTTGGAGCTGCACAGATCCAAAACACACCTGGGAGGTGCTGCCTTCAGTGTAGGATCCTGGGTTACATTTCTGCACCTTCTGAAGGGATCCTCAAAGGGAGGCAATTTAAAGAGAAAACTGCAAATACCATGTACATATTGAAAACTAGGGCAAAGGATTCTTTTTTGGGGGGTAGGAAATGGAAGAACCATCTCAGTCCTGCTCCTGGTATGGAAGAAAATTAGCAGGCACCTTTCCCTCCTGTACTTCTTCCTACCTTTTATTAATATGATTTATTTCCTTTTTAAATATTGCTCTGGGGTTTTTTTTCTCTAAGCTGAGTTCAGACTGAGCTGATTTCATTATCACAGGATTGAGGATTTTCTAGTATTATGAATAATTTCTGTATTTGTAAAGACACATGAAACAGATGGGTCATCCTGGTGTTTCAACAGGGCTTAACAGTGTTTCCTCCCTGTGTACAAAAGCAGTGGAGTTGAAAATTTACAGAAGAATTTTCTCTTAGAGACTGCAAAGCAAAACAATAAATGATTCAGAATCAGTGGGTGGGACATAAGGTGAAAGTTTGTGGCTTTCCCCTCCTCTCCCTGGTTGTGGTACTAAATCTATGACACTGAGATGCTGCTGGCTCTCAACCTTGAGATGGTTGCTAAGGCAGATCTGAAGGAAGAAAGGAGGACAGAGGACCTTCATTCATAGATTGTGAGTAGAGCAAGAACAGGATGGAAGAGAATATGGAAAACAAATATTTTAAGATTTACTTTTAGCTGCCACAGCCCCTTCCACCAGAAATTCCTGATTTAAGTTTACAGCAATGTATGTGTGACATCAATCTGCAGAGGCAAACTCTGGTCTGTGGAAACACATGCAATGATATAACATATAATATGTAAACAATAACATAATAAAATAAGAGATCCCTCAAACAGGTAATTCAGCCCCAAAACATGCATCTTCACATATTCTCAGCACAGAGTGTGTTATGCCAGTCTGTGGATCATAGAAGCATTAAGGTTGGAGAAGACCTCTAAGACCATTGAGTCCAACCATTAAATTGATAACTCCTCCATAGGAAGAAGCATTAGGTTCATGTGTCCTCTCTCTGCACAAACCCAGCTACCTCATGATGGTATTTTTTTAGCTCTTTGTGGGGAGAAATGCCATTTTTTTGAGGTGATGTGGGACATAGCTCTATGATAGGAGTTTCTGCAGGTCTGAGCATCCTCACAGTGATGTTTGTTCTGCTGCCAGGAGCTGAGTGTGTTTCTGGGTGCTGAGAGCATTGGTATGGTGGGATCATCCCAGCATGGAGGATTTCTATGGGAGTTCTGCTGCTGCAATGAGCAGTGTGACCTCAGCAACCACCTTACACAGTGTTTTTGCTCTGCTGTGAATTCATTTTTTAATTGAACTTAAAATAATGTTGGAAATCAGTTAAATGTTGTGGAAAAAATGTTGTTCCTTTTGTAAGTTAGAGATGTCCCACAGAGATGTGTTGGCACAGTGGCTGGGGTTCAAAACCAGGGGTTGAGCTGCCAAGAACTTGCAATTTGCCTTTCTGATGTTGAAGATGTGTTCACCCTCTAACCACTTTTGGTCCCCATGAGAACTTGTTTCCTTTGGTGCAGCCACCATTCAGCCTCATGGTGAGAGGTTAAATCTTTGAGGATTTTTCTTCCTTTATCTCCTGCCTCACACATAATTCTGTGCAGTTCTAGGCTTTCATAGACTCTCTTCCCCACAAGGAGCTCATGTTCACCCTTCTCTCCCTTTCTTAGTCTTCATTCCCCTCCATCTCCCTTTTGTTTGTAGTTTTTGTTTTCCAGTCTCTGACTTCTACCCCCTCTTCTCAGCTCCTTCTCTCCTCTTCCTCATCCAGGTCTTCTCTATGATATACTTCTTAATTTCCTGCTTTTCCAGTTCTGAATCTTTGTATGTTTTGAATCCCCCACTTGATAATGTCCTAAGGCATGAGCTTGTTCTTGAATGGAAACGTGACCAACCACCTTCCCAGGGCCACTGCAGCCCCCTCAGTTTTTTTCCCTGCATGAACTTTTCTCAGCATTTGCTTTTGTTGATCACTACCCAACTCTGAGCTGCTTTTACAGAAGTGTTTGTTGTAAATCCAGACTCTTTCCAGAGTAGCAGAAAGCACTTCCCAGCACATCACTGAGACAGTAAAGTAGGCAAAAAGTAAAGTCTCTCCTGTACGTCCTTTTTTACCTCACTCAGTAATCTGAGGCTTTTTGCAGTTTTTCAGAAGTTTCTTTCACTTTAACTACCCTGAATACTTCAATATTACCAGCAAATTCTTGTCACTCCTCTCTTCAGCTACGAGCATCCATCTATGACCGTCCCAGTCACTGCTGGGCTGCTTATTTTTCTCACTCATTGGAGCTGCTGTCCTGTAACCACGACCCATCTGTTCCTTAAGGCCTGAGGCACTGGGACAGGCAGCTGCAGGAAGAGCTGGGTTTGGTTGTCTGTGGGTAATGAGAGGCTCCAGCTTTGACACTTTTCACACCTGTCCCCTTCCTCTGCATGCTCATGGACTCCCTGCTTTGTCCCACTCCTCAGTGCCTCTCCTCTCTCTTGTGCACCCTTGGCCCTGATTGAACCCTCTCTTCAAGACCCCATATGGCATCCCCCGAATTCCATTGCAGCTTCATCCCCACTCCTTCCCCTTCCCGCCTTTCCCTTCATCCACCTTCATCCCACCTTGCTCCCTAGAGCATGTAGCACTTGGAGTCATGGTTTAGTGGTGGATTTGGCTGTGCTGGCTTCATAGTTGGACTTGATCTCAGGGTTATCTTCCAAACTAAACAAGTCTATGATTTCAGCCCTCTCTCATTTCTTTTCCTAATGCATTTCCTACCCTTCACTTCCCTATCCCTCCCTTCTTCCCAGCCCTTCTTGCCCTTCCTTCCTTCCTCCCCACCCCTTTGCCATAATTTCTCTTTCCCCCATCCTCCGCCTTCCACCCCATGCTCTGCCATCCTTCCCACTCCTCTTCCTTCGCCCTCATTTCTCTTTCCCCACCCCTTACCCCTGCCTATCCTTCCTCCCCATCCCTCCCCGTTTCACACCCTTCTCCCTCTCTATTCCACAAGCCTCCCTCTCCCGCATCCCCCTTTCTCCCTCCCCATCATTCCCCCTCCCCATCCCTCCCNNNCGGGCGGGCAGCGCGCTCCGCGCCCGGCAGCCGGGCCCTTCCTTCCCGCGGGACGGGACCGCTCGGGGACTAAAACTCTGTGGATACAATGCAGTGGCTCTGGGACTCTTGGTTTAGCAGGAAAAATTAAATAAACCAATGTAAGTTTTTCTCTCTCTTTTTTTTTTTTGTTTGGTGGTGGTTGTTGTTTGCTTGTTAATAAAATAGTAGTAAAAGAAAAAAAAAACAAAAGGGAAAGAAACCGAAAAGACGCCCGATTCTGAGATTGTCACGGAGGAGGAATTGGTAGTGCCGGGATTTTCCCTTCTCCAAACTTTCCCTCGAGGCGGGAGGAGCGGCGGCACCGGCGCCGCGACCGTCCCGTCCGAGCAGGGCGGCAGAGAGGTACCGGGGGCTGGAGGAGAGAGAAGTTGGCGCAGCAAGGCTTGCGTTGGGCTGTAAAAGCAGAGGATATAGATATATTCATATATACTTCACTGTTTAAAGGTAATTCTGTCAGAGAATCGGTCTGGTTTCCATCTCGCTTCTGCACCCACAAGTGCCGGAAAGAACAAACAGCAGAGAAATTCAGTTAATGTTATGTGGTGTCAGATGTGTTGGAGTGGAAATTTAGTGGCAGGTTTTGAAGGGAAGAAACGAACTAGAATGGGTATTTCTGTGGTGTCAGGGAAAATGTATTGTTCTGTATCAGGAGAATATTAGTGGTATTACTGATTGTGAGAACTGATGTGTTTTAAGTGTGTGTCTTAATGGCACCACGCACTTCAAAGCTCTTTAGTGAACACCTCTGCTTAAAACATTTGGAGTTTTTACCGGCACAAATTAAAAACTTGACTTGGCTTACGTGAATAAAAGAAAACTGGGGAGAGCTGTGCAGCACTCCAGCAAGGTGATCCTGATTTTATTGAGGCAGCCCTAAAGGGAATAGTGACATACGGGGAGAACCGTGAGAGAAAATGAAAGCTAAATTAAAGCAAAACTTATGCAACTGAAATGTAGATGTAATAGGAATAAATCAGACCTTTTAATTTTATTTTTTTCTTGGAGATTTGGGTGAGGAGGTGGAGATGAGCCTCTAGAAAGTAAAGAAATATGTAAGCCAGGCACACCTACAGCAACAGGTCTTGTTTTGCCTGGAAAGGATGAGCTGAGCTTTGTGAGTGCTTGAGCCAAGCTTATCCAGTCACAACTGGGGCAGTGGCTGATCTCTCAGAGGAGTGTTGGATCTGGAGCTGGTGGCCCCGATTTCTCCCACTGCTGGGCTGGCGAGCAGCTCTTCCCAAAATACAGGGCGGATGGTGGAATAAACGTGGTGATTCAAAGAGGATTTGTCAATACTAAAAATAAACAGGCCCGCAGATGTGTCCTAGAGGGTCATGTACAGGCGCAACATTTTCGGGGCCAATGAGCTGATTTCGGCGATTTTGTCTGTGTGTCCTGTCCAAGGTGCTGAAGTTCATTTTGCTGCAATTTCCCCGGATTTCGGGGCTTGGCAGAAGTGGTCTTGGAGGCTTCCTCTTGTCTGAAACCAGCGAGGAGTCCCCCCCCCCGGGTGGTATGAAGAAAAAACAGGGATGTGTTTTCAGACACGTATATTTGATCCGTCCTTTTGGCGTGGGAAAGCAGGCCAGGTGGAGACACAGATGGATCCGGCAGATCCTATAAGCTTTTGGTGGCAGAGAATTGGAAAGGTCAGAGCTCTGAGGCAGTGAGGAGTGAAACCCTC
This sequence comes from Calyptomena viridis, assembly GCA_013390005.1. Taxonomy (NCBI): domain Eukaryota; kingdom Metazoa; phylum Chordata; class Aves; order Passeriformes; family Eurylaimidae; genus Calyptomena; species Calyptomena viridis. The sequence goes on from WEIV01030744.1 coordinate 22,029, forward strand.
TTATTCAAATGCATCAAGAAAGTCATGGTCTTGAGAGTGTTACTTTTGTTGTTTTGAGTGCATTGCCTCTGAGACATCTGGTTCTGAAAAAGTTGAGGGGAGCCCAGTGTCATGACGGGGTGGGAATGATGCAAATGGAGTTGGAGTGATGTCTACTGATTTTGTTAATATTTTTTTTTATTCTGGTGTAGCCCTTTTGAATGGCAGACACGGTTGACAGGGAGCCTCAGAAATAGAGAGTTCTTCAGAAAAAAAGCACATCTTTTGGGGGCAAATACTTCAACCTGTAAGCAATGGAAGCCTGTCCTACAAGTTGTGGTATTTTTAGAATAATGTGCCAAAAGGTCTCAGCCTTGAGTAGTGGAGTTTATATAACTTCACTATGAGGCAGATCACAGTATTGCCAGAAATAATCACAGATTAATATTTTACTTAACTTGTTCATGATCAGAGTTCGATGTTGTCACATGGTTTTAGACAGTTCTTGACACTCATTCTGAATCATTTGTCACGCACCTTTGTACTTCTGTCTGAGACTCTGAGGGCTTTACAAACACAAAGGGTCAGGTTCTAAAGCCTGTGTTCTCCCACAGAAGTAGTTTATTCTGTGAGGAGTCCTGCAGATTTAAAGCATGCCAGAACTCTGTACAGTGTGGTAGAGAACTGATACTGTTTCATGCCCTCAATCATTCGTCAGAGCTCTCAAAGGTATTCAGTTGCATCATTGGGTATGTAGCCCAAATACCTTGACCATGAAGGGGGTGTGTAGACCACGAGACTTCATGACTGAGTGACAGCTTATGGGTACAGACTTTAAAACTGCAACAGAGTTGAGAGCATTGTATTCCTGGCTTGGATCAGAAACTGGCCTCATTTCTCTCTGTGATGGACTAATACCTGTGGCACCAGCCAGCACCTCCCAGGACTTTCACAGGTTACAGGCAAATGTTGAGTAGTTACTGTGTTCTTGATTTAAATGTGTTGTCAAAATTATATTTAAAAATTTACTGATAGGAAATGACACTCTGATGGCATGGGAGATTTATGAGATACAGCTAGCTTTAATTTCTTTAAAATATCTTATTTATGGTATTAGATAGGAATTGCTTTATCTGTTCATGACCATTTCTGGTTGGTATCTTGAAAGAATCCTCTGCATATGCGTGTGAGTAAACATTTTTGGTTACATATTAAAACATATTGGCAGTCATTTGGAAAACCTGGTCATGCTTTTCAGAAGGAACAGGTTAACAGATGTTATCTCCTTATATGCCTTAGTTTTTGGAAGCTCAACATGAAAAATGCAGAAGGAATCTGTTAGTTTCAGAGGACAGGTGGTCAGTTCTTCCTGAAAATTGCTACATGATAAGTTGTCTCTGATCATCCTCAAGAATTACTTTAGAAAATTTCTCAGTTCTGTTAAATAAAACTTCAGTAACATAGAAGCAGCACCACTCATATATACACCTGACTTTCCTGCTTTGCGTTTACATGTTGTCTTGAGGTAGGACCTTAATCATAACATAAAGCAATTTATATTTGGAATTCTGTCATCATGTCTTACTTTCACCATCTAACCTGTAGGAAAATACATCAAGTCACTTCTGTTTGATTATAGTGAATATCTCTTCCAGAGTATCATGTATGACTGTAAATAGGTCAGATAAACATGTGTTTATTAATATTTTAAATAGGATCATCCTTATTAACACCTACCAAAAAGGAAACCCTGGTGATATTTCTATCGATCTTGGTTCATTATTTACTTTGCAAACCAAACTGATGGGCCCACTTTGACCTGACTCTGTCTCTTTGGGTTTCTCTTGCAAAGTGACAGTTTCTAAATCAGGAAGGAAATCAGGTCACATTTCTGGCTCTACAGGATTTATCTCATTGCTCTTCTTTCAAAGTAATTAGAGTTACTAATAATGAGGAAAAGAAAACTTTTCCAGAACTGGAATGTCCCTAACTCCTCTCTCCTTCTGGCGGTTTTTGTGTCACTGAAGAGATCCAGGTAGTTCAGAAAGTTTGCTGTGGAAGATCTTTTTCCTCTATCATACACAAGGTGTCTTCCTTTAAGTTTAGCTTCAGGTGATCTGATCACCCTTACAAATGTACTTTCTTTCCCAATCATTCTGGAATTGTGTTACTGGACCAGTTCCAGGCTGCCAGTTGCAGTGAGATCCCAGATTTCAGCTTGGGAGAAGAAAGAGCACATATTTACCAAAGTTGTCCCAGTCCCTAATCTGACCCAGGACAGAGTGGTTTGTTAAATGCATGTAGGTGCTGCCATAATCAATGTTTGTACCACTCCTTTTGAGGTTTCTTATCAGCCTGAGTTCACAGAGGCAAATTCCCAGGAAAGATGACAAAAGAACCACAAAAATTCCCTTTCTTCTTACACGCCCACCTCTGAGGAGGTGTGGCTTGGCCTCCCATGAGGAGGTCACCTTGTGAATCTTTAGTGTGCAAAATTTTCGTTGGTGTCAAAAGAACCTTTTTCTTACATGGTGAAAATATCTCCCTGTTCTTTGTATCGAACAAAGCCTTTTTTAATCACAGTTCCACATGACAAGAATGGCTTGGGTTTTATTTTTATTATAATATTGCAAGAGCTTTTTAATTGTAGATATTTGACACACTGCATAATAGTGTACCACAACATGCAGAAAAATTTAAAATTCTGCATGTTTTCATGTTGTCAAAGTTTTCTCTTTGCTGTTTTTATTTAATTTTAAAACCAGAGGTTTTCTTCTATCTCTTGGAAAAATAAGTCCATTCTTTACTGTATTATTTATTTCGTCTCTCATCTTGAACTGAGCTTTCCTGGTTTGCTAAACTTCTGCCAAAGAGGCTTTTTCCTGAAATACTGAGTAAATGCTGAGCCTTACCAACAGGTTGTAGATTCTTGTTAAAGCTTGCTGGATTACTAAGGTACTAAAACTGCTTTACATTCAAGTTGCCACTTGAAACTTCATTAATTTTAATCCAACTCCAGTCTTACTATGGAATATTTTAGAAGTCTTGGTATTAGTTGCTAGTGTGTAAAAGTTAGGTGACTTGGAAGAAATGTGTGTTGGAAGACATGAGTCTTTCTCAGTGTTCATGGCTTTTGAAGGCTGATTGTGAAAACTAAGCCAGGTTTTAGGGTTTCGGAGGCGTCTCAGTTATGGCTGAGGGGTTTTTCCTGCTGATTTGCAGGCTTTAGAGAAAATAAAAAAATTTGTGTGGTATGAAACTATAGAAAAACTTGTCCACAGGCAATTTTTATTAAGACCCACTAGCTGAAGATAGATTAGAGATTAACGTTTTAGGCCAAAATCCATTCTTAGAACTATATTATTTCTAAAGTGATTTTTCCAAGATTCTTCTTCTTATCATAATGAAATGGTCACTTCCCCCTCTGCCCCCCCACCCCCAAGAGACAGGTTTTTTAGTGTCTTGGTGGCTGAATATGCCGCTGTTCCTCCCAGCTGGCTTGCAGCATGTTGTGTCTAACAAGCGTTGCGTGCATCACAGCTTCAGGTTTACAGAACCCTGGTCCAGGGAAATCAAAACAGGACAGCACAGAGAGATCACTTTTAGTTATTTCCAGTGAGCAAAAATTTACCCCTGTAGGAGCCAGCTCAGATTTTATGCCCCACTGCCAGCCCATTTCTGTCCTCTGAGGAGCATCTCTGCTGTCAGTCTGTTCAAGGTCAGACACTGCCCCTGGGAAATCCCCAAAAAAATGAACTTTAAAAAAAAAAGGTGGTGACAAAATAAACAAAACCCCCCAGCATCATGGTATAGAGCTCATAAAGAGGAGCAACTCTGTCATGAAGCTTTTGTTTTTTCCCGCAATGTAGCCACCAGGTTTAGGGAGAGTAGTGTTAGCAGGAGGCTTTTAGGGGCAGGAGGAAGCATCTTTAAAATATTGCAGCTGACCTGTAGACAGGCACTTAGTGTTGTCTGAGGCCTGACACGTTAGTGGCCGTTACATAATGCACAATTATAAAATCATACTAGAGCCTCTTTAAAATACCTGCCTGATTACAACAGGGTAATTACGCCACGTTTAATAGAGCTGAGTGCTGTGAGGAAGGGACTCCCCTGCACCAAAATTCATTCTTCTGTTTGCCACATTGGATGCAGCCAATGGTCCTGTGCTCTTGGCCAGTGGAAGTCCTGAACCCTCCAAAGCCCCCCACGGTTGTGTGTCGGCTCTCGTGTTACAGGGGTTGTCCTTTCCTTCCGGACGAGGGTTTCTGGCTGTCGCTGCTCCCCATATTAGTACAGCCAGTGCGACGCCGTGACGTGTCTGTCCTCTCTCCCTCCCCGGGGGCCGAGCACATCGTCTCCGCTGCCTCCCCAGCCTTATTTCCAGCCTCTGACATCGAGTTATGCGCAGCTCCCATGCTGCTGGAGGGGCCAAAGGCATTGCCAGCCGTGTCTGCAGCAAGAGGGTCTGGGAAGCACTGCAAGTATCTTAAGAATTTTTTTATTTTTTTTCCTTTATCTCTTTTCAACAGTGTTTCACGTCGAGAGGTCTAATCTCCCTCGATGCGTGCGTGTAATTCTCATTCATGTGAGCGCAGGGGCTGCTCTGGCGTGTGCTGTGTTTCTCTTGGGAAATAACCCCTTCAGAGTTGCAGCGCGTGGCAAAGTTTCCCCCCTGTTTATTGAGGTTCTCGTAGCTTTTTCCTTCCCTGCGTCCATCAAACAGAGGGATGAATCCTCCTCTCAGCTCTGCCGGCGTAAATCCAGATCGATTTGTTTGACTGTAGCAGAGCTAATCCAGATTTACACAGCCCTTTCCCCGAGGACTTCCCCCGTTTTTTGCTCTAGGGGACCGTTAGTGGGACGATGTCAAAATACATCTGATCTAGTCAGATTCCCTGTCTCCAATCATTAATTATTCCCTGGCAAAAGTTTCTGAGGAAGAGCGGTTATATTTGAAAACAATATACAAATTCTGTTGCTAATTTTAGAAAGTAAGGGGGATTTTTTTCCCCTCCTGTTGAAACTAAATATAATTTGAAAGATAATGTACAAAGGCTTAAATATAGCATGCAATTATACATTGCATATGAATAGTTTCTCTTGGTTTTAACATGTTTAGTTTATTTTTCCATCTCTCTCAGCAGACAGCTGTTAGATAAAGAGAGAAAAGTAAATAGTTGTTATGAAACTGTACGTCATAGCTAAAAGGAATTAAAAAAAAAGAATCATCATATGAATATAGGAAGAAAAAGACAAAATAAATCCTCTCTCTGCTTTTCCCATTTCCCCATCCTTTCATTACACTTCTGTAGTACTTTTGTTAAATAAGTACTTTAGAGCTTTAGTCTAGAAAAAATTTCCTTTAGGTCCACCATGACCCTGTTCCTGCTGGGTTCAGACAGTTTTGCACTGAGGCTCTGAATCCTTCATCGAAGGATGAAACTAGGCTAAAAACTTTTCTAGGAAAATCTCTGCCTTCTTGGGTTCCTTTACTCTTAGTTGAAGTTTTGCTTGAGTTACATTGAGTTTGCTTTTCTATGAAGTTGCTCAACTTGATGACCCCCAAAAGTTTTGTTGTGTCCACACGGTGTCTGAGCAAGCAAGGTGTACAGGTGTCCTCCTGGCTACCCAGGATGGCTTGGAGGACTTGATTTCTCTGGTGGTTGTGAAACATGGCTCTGCCCTTCACATGCTCTTATGTGTAGGAAAAATTATTATTTTTGTTAGAAGTTTCCTGAGGTTTTTCCTCTTTTAGGAAACTGAGCAGTACTGGACTGGTGCGTCTTGCTCTGTGTTGTGTGCTCAATAGTCAGGTCCCAGTGAAGTTCTCTGCTTTTTAGATGCTTCTTAGGGCAGGTCAGAAAAGCCTAGGAACACCACACTGAGTTATATGTTGCCTTTTTTATAGAGATATAGAGAATGGCATAAAAGACCGTCAAAATAAAAATAACAAATTTATCCCCCTCCAAGATTATGATTGTAGACTCCTGGGAACAGGGCAAGTGGCTGCTTATGAGGTTATGATCTGCAAACATTGAAATATTCTGGGCTGTGGTTTTCTTTTATTAATTAGCCTAAGTGGTGTTCAGAACCTGAAACCAAGGCTTTTAGACACATCTCTGGTGCCTAATTCTGTTCACTGTCTCATAACAGGGTGAACCAGGAGGCTGTTTATTGAAGTCAGTGATGCAGTGTCGATGTAAAAGCGACATAAGGGAGATGGAGGATTTGTTTACAAGCATAAAAGTCCCCTGGACAGTTTAACACTAACAGAAAATTACTGAATATCTGCAAAGCACAGAGCTTAAATGTAGCTGAAATAAGTTTTCTGGAGCATTTCCAGAACTATTTTAAGGGTCTGATCCAGTATCTGGTGAAGCCAAAGGTAAAGCTCCTTTTGACTTCTTCAGATCTGATACTACAATTTGAAACATCATTCCCTCTCTGGAATTTTCTAAAGCTGTCTTTATGTGGTTTTTAAATAACTATTATGACAGATTTAGTGTCTTTTGTATCCTTTTAGTGCTTGGATTTGATAAATACAAGAAGGAAATAATAATTCCTCTTTTGCACAGGAAATTCTGTGTATTTAGTCATTAGTTACACAAGCCATGGAAACTTATCTTTTGTTGCTTGGTTTCTCTGTTGAGCATCTGTGTTATCCCATAGCTTTTGCACCCACTGGACAATTTGATTCATAGGTTTAGGACTAAAAGATATTTGGGTTCTACAAGTTCTCTTAAAGGATGTTCCTGGATTGAGAGTAGCGAGTCTCAAGGAGTGTCATATGTAAGAAACTGGCCGTGGGGTGACCAGCAATGAATCCACCAGAGTTCCATAGGGGAGCACAATACTTTGTTTAGTGTCCCATTGCCTTTCCCATATCCCAATGACTCCTACACCTGCACCAAGCAGGTTCATGAGATCATGTAACACCAGGTGTAGGCTGTAATTGTATAGTTTTAAGGGAAACTTGGAAACAAAGCCTTGGGATCTCAGCACCTTATGAAATGATCTGAAAAGGCTCCATTGTATGGATTTAGTGCTGGATCCAAACCTGCTGAAGATCCCTGTTGCCTTCAGGAGATTATACATAGGTCTGCATGTGTCATCTGCTGAGGAGTGGGTGTCAGGAGTCAGGAATCAAGGGTGCCTTGAGTTGTGAGAGAGCCTGTGGTCCTGCTGAAAGGCTGGAGGATGTGAAAGAGGGATAAAGATGATGTCCCAGAGGGCCATGGCCCTCCTGCTATAATCCTGCCCCACACACTGTTATATCTGAGACTCCCTGTGTGCAGGGAGAATGTTTGACTGTATTAGCACTGCTGCCCACTTATGTGCATCAAATATGCATTAATTACTATTTATATGTATAGATATAAAGTATACATTTTATTTTTTATATAAAATCAAATCAGGAAAGAAGGAAGAAGAAAAGACAGTGAAAAAGCAGTTTCCAGCTCCATCAGTTATGTACTCCCCATTTTGCTGGGAACTGGCACATCTGTGCCCAGCTATTGCAAGAAGGTGGTGTAAACCAGGATGAGAGGCATGAGGATACCCCTGACTTGTGTGCATCCATTCAATGATGCTATTTCTCCCCCAGCCCTTGCCCTGACCATTGCTGTGAGTGGTACAAGGAAGGGAAAATGGAGGGTGTCCCTGACCCTGGTAATCTCCAGCTGCCACCGAGCCTCCCAGGAGGCACCCGCGGCCAGCACAGATTAACACAGCCCACAGCAGGGACTGGCCTGCAGCCAGCATGGCCCTGGGATCAAAGGAGCATGGAGGTGGCTGAGAGCCACCTTTGGGCTCCTCCTCCTCGCCTCGCTCTGCCACAGCTTTTGCCTTCCCTGATAAATCAAACCCACCCTCAGCTGTCGGTTGCAGATCAAAACGCTTTTTCCCCAATATCTTGCGTGTGGTATTTATGTCCAGGTGTGCTTTCAGAGATAATAATTGGCATAGAGTCGTCTTTCTTCAGGATCTTTCTAGGGGAGTGACTTGTACGTGTGCTGGCTGCCTTGTTTTTCTTGGTAAGCAGAAACAGGGTCTTCTGACCCCAAATGATAAAGCGTGATGGTGCAAAGCTGGGAACCATCATGAGGTTGTCACAGGCAGATCCAGTGCAGAGGCACTTTAATGAGCTGTGCCCAGTTCCTTGCTGTCCAAGCTGCCTCTAGGAGGAAAGGAATGGGAGGGAACTGTGTGCAGCATTTTTTTTGAGTTAAAAAGGCCACAGAGAGCCAGGGAAAGCACAGGCATTAGCATGCACAGCACTGGAAATGGTGTATTTTAGTGGCAAGCTAATGCCTTGATTTGGTTTGCAGTGGGTAGTCTAGACAAGAAGCTTGATTTCTGTTGGAGAGGTTATTTTTGAGGGCTGTTTGTCTACCAGAACCAGGGGGAAGGTGTTTTAAGACACATTTTGGAGTTATTATCAGCATTGTACCCATCAATTCCAGCAGCCCTTGTGCCCCAAAATGCAGAGGCTATTTCCTGCTCTGTGGAAGAGCCCTTTCAGGGAGGCTCCTCATCCCATGCTCTCCCTTTGGGCACCTTCATTTTCAGCTTCTCATCTCTGGGCAGTTTTGTAAAGCAGGGAGTGCTGCTGACCAGCTACAAGGGCATACAGCTGCCAACAGCCACCCAAGCAGCCCTGGGGTCTATAGGTTTGTTTTCCAAGGTGGGGCTGGTGTCAGCTGCAGTGTTTTTATGGTGTGATGGTTCCTGGGGGTGGCCAAGGAGTAATTCTGCCTTAATTTTGTTCATCTCTCATGTTATCCCTTCCCAATATTAACCCAAAGTCCTGCCCAGACAGGAAACAATTTGAGCAACAAACTGGAGGAATGCCCTTACCAAAGGTATTTTGTCCTCTCACTTCAGTGGACCAGCATTTCACCTTGAATTGCAGAGTGCCATATCTTCATGCTCTTTAAATTGTGGCAGCTGAACACTAATGGTGGTTTCCAGGACCACGTGACCCAGAGCAGGTATCTTGCATATTTAGGTCTGTGGGATGTCAGATGTTGAATATTTTCTTACCAATGCCAGTTTGAAAGCTAGTTTTGTAGTCACAGCTATGCACATGTCACAGCTTTGCATATGTTTGAATCGTTCCCTGGTACATGATTTCTTCCAGGAGATTCCTATAACATTAATGAATGTGAAAGTTGTGATTAGCATGGGAGACCATTGCTTATAGCAACTACACAATGTATTAGGCTATCCATCAGTCTTGCTGTTAGAGACTTTGCAGAATTCAATAAGCAGCATTATTTACACAGTTGCCTTTAGGAGCTTGAGAAACTTTGCAAAACGTCTTATAATCTAGGCAAAAGCTTTGCCACAGAGCAAGTTCACTTCATTGATTGCATTTCTTCACTTTGGTAACCGAATGGCAGGCTAAAAATAAATTTAAAAAAAAGCAGTATTGAGATCAATCTCTAATTGATTTTGACTTGTCATATCCAGTTAAAAGCAGAACCAATGCTTTCTGAAATGCTACTGATGTTCAGGGGCTTTAAAAAGCTATATATGAGAGAAGGCATCAATTTTATCTCTTAATTTGGGCTTCATACAGAGTTTTAGACACTTAAATGCAAGACTAAAGTTCAAGTGTTCATCAGAGTTCTACGAGGATCTTCAATGTCAATGACATTCCTATTAAAACTGTCCTGTGAGGTTTTGCTGCCTGTAAGTGCTGATTCCTTGAACCAAGAATTGCAGAAACTGTTGAAGCAAAGGCCTTCACAGGATAAAGGCATGTCCAGAGAGAGTTTCTAAGAAGGGAACAATGAGGGAGCTGCTGCAGGAGCTGCAACAAGAGCCAAGTTCAGCTGCTTTGCCTCAGCAGTGGGTTGGCTGGAGACACCATCCTGGAGGGCAGGGTTGGTCTATATGACTCTGCTCTGTCCCTGCACCTCCAGTGGGTCCAGGGGCTTGAATTGCATCTCCTGTGCTAAAGGTGCTGCAAATCACTCTTTCCCAGCAGCAGGAGTGTGGGCAGGGACTCCTTATGCTATGCTCAGCATCACCCTGATAACACCCCATCCTGATTCTCCCTCTCCAGAAACAGCTCCCAGCTCACTCTGCTGATGCTGCTGCTTTCCTGGATGTTTTTCCCTGGACTGCCAGCCTTGTGCCTTTGGTGGGGGGATGGAGGGAGGGGAGAGCCAAAGCAGAGAACAGCCTATTTTTAGGCTATCTCCCACTCCCTGGAAGGCTGGGTGCCAATTAGGTGGTGTCGGGGGGTGACGCTCGCCTGTCTGTAACGCAGCTGAGCTGAGGCAGGCACTGGAGCAGAAAGGGAGCAGAGATTTGAGCCATCTTTCTGCAGCAAGGGACTCTGAGCCTTCCTAGATTTGCAGTAATGTTTACTTTTTGCTGTTGCATCTTTTTGTCTTTATCTGGGTAGCTTTCTCCTCTCTCCCATCATGTTTTATAATGGAGCTCCATGCACACCATGTTTTGTCATGTTTTGAAGCTCAAGTGCATGATTTTGGCTCGTGAGTCTCTCTTGACTGTGTAGTGGATGAAAAAAAGGCTAGAAAATTTAGTCTAAACCCCACAATTTAGAGATTATAGAACCATAAAGTAAAACTGTGATCATCTACTCTGTCTCCAGAATAGCAGAGGGTTCCTCATAGTTACTATTGTTTCAGCTACAGCACATACTGTAGCTGAAAAGAAAAAGAAAAAAGAAAGAAAAAGCAAGAAAAAAGGAATTGAGAGGGATGCATTTTCCACCCTTTAGTCTTTGGTAAACCATTGTTAAATATTTTTCTTCAAAGGGTGCACATTACACTTAATTTATATTTCTTTTGTTCTAGTTCCTGGCCACTGGATTTCTTCTATATCAGTCTGACAGACTGCAAAGTACTCTGTGATATGGAGAGAAGTAGTAATGTTTTAGCAGTGTTTGTTCAAGAGTGCTGGTACAGTGATTAATTCATCCCTTTCCACTTTCTTCGGTATGATCGAGCTCTCTGCAGAATTTACTATGAGCCTGTTTTCCAACCCATGATTGTCCTTAGTGATACTTCCCTAAACCTTTCTAATTTATCAGCATAACCCTTGTGTTTTGGGCATTGTAACTGAAATGTTCTACAAGGGTAATGCTCCCATCAATTTCTATCACTGTCCCCTGAGCCCTGATTAACCAAGCCCTGCATCAGCTATTCTGCTCTTTTGCCCAGAAAGCAGAGAGGCCCCACAGTCACTCAGATCTTTGTTTATCCATATAAAATACTGCTGCAACTGGGGTTTTCTTCTAGTGTTTTACCACAGTGTCCCAATACTTAGGAGAGCAACATTGATATTCAGAGTACATCTTGGCCAAGTCTGTAGTAACTCTTGGGTTCAATTATCATGACTTCTTGATACAGAAAATCTTGGTAAAGAAACCAGTGTATTTTGTGCTTCTTTATTGCTTTTAAATGTGAAATGTCATTCTCAGCATATTATTGTTCCATTGCATGGATTTTTTCCCAAGTACAGAACAGAAACAGCTATCTAACATTTCTGCCCTTTCTGTGCTGTTGTGCCTGACTGTACTTAGAAGACACATTTTGTTCCTCATGTGTTTAAAAAGTTCCTTCTTGCCCTTAAAAAGGCCATCAATTTCTCTAGCAGCAGTTTTCTAACTGATTCTTTCTACTCACAGGTACCTCACTAACATGCTATTCTTTGCTTTCTTTCATTTTTTAAGATTTTGGTTTTTATAAATCATTTTGCACTGTGGAGCGTGTGCAGTATTTCTTTGCCCCATGCAAGACATTTCTGTTATCATAGGATAGGAGGTAGAAACTTTTTTGAGCCATTCAGTGTCCAGGGAGAATAACAGAGTACAGGCTCTGCACTGTGTGGCCAACACAGGATTTGAAGGATGATGAAACAGGTATTTGGGGAGAGCTGGGGAACTAGGAAAGGGAAAAGACCCTGACATCTCATTAAGGGTGAAATCCTTTCTCTGCAAAGAGCCTGAGTAAAACAGATCTGCTTCACATCACCAAACCTCAGTGCACTTCTTTTATTAAAGGACAGCCATTAATACATAACAGTCTGGTAAATGTTCCCACCTCCTGTCACATGATGGCAACTGCAAATTTCCCCCTGCAAAATGTGGTTGTGATATCACACCCCCTTCTTCTGTGTTACTACTAACTGCCCACATATAACTGGGACTTAGAAAAATCCTACCAAGGTCAAAACCAGACTCATCATCCTACAGCCACAGTCTTTCTGCAGCTAAGCAGTAAATTGCTCCCCTCTGACTTCATCTCTAGCTGGAGATTACAACAAAACAGCATCATTGGGACAGTCAGTGTCCCCAGCACACTCTTGCTGGGCTGAAAAACTCAGGACTTTGGGAGAAGTCCTCTGCTCTGTGGGAAAGACCAGGCTGGGAGGTGAGTTATTGCCCTGGGTCAATGAGTTGAACACCAAGGTTTATGAGGAGGAAGGATAACTTCCCAAATCACAATTGGAACCCTGTAAAGAAGTGATATCTTCCTTCATTTACTGAAAGTATCAGAATTCAGTCTTTCATAGCCACTGGTGCTGGGGTGCCTGAGCTAGAGACACAAGGCTTCCTGGCTTTGACTGAACATGAACTCTGGGCTGATGCATATTTATTTATTAATATTTTCTACTTCATGCTGCTGATTGTCCCAGATGCAAGGGAGGAAAATGACTTTCAAATGAGAAGATTTTTCATAAGCCTAGAGCATAACTGTACTTGGAATGCAAACTTTAATCAGTTATCTGCTGGAAAAATGTTTAACAGAAGTGCCACCTCTGTTGGGTTCTCTTTCATCCCAGGATCAGCTATAGGGTGGTATCCCTTGGAAGATACATGGATTCTGTGCAAAAAATTCAGGCTCTTTGTAAGCACCTTGTTGCAGGGACCATCTACATTACTTGTGTGCCCTGAGCATAATGATAAATATTAATAATAATGATAAATGTGGCTTGGTGGGAAAGCTGTGCTTCACTGGCTTCCTTGGGGAAGTACTGTATTTTCAGGTTGAGATTTTCTAAATCTTACTCTTGGAATCAAGTGTCCGCTTCTTCAGTTCAGCAGCAGTCAAGTTCCCATACTCTTGGACAAAGAAGTGCCCTTAACCCCAAGGAGGCATCACTTCTTTCAGCAGCCCATAACCTCTTGCCCCATGCACCTTGCAGGTGGTCACACACCAAGCATGAAGAGCAGCAGTGTCTCTCTGTGGCTGATTGCATGAGCTGTCAATGGTCCACACCATCCTTCTCCATCCCACTGTGCCCAGGGGCAGCCCATGCCCCAAGAGCTTTTGCTGTGCACCTAAAAAAATCCCAGGTGCTCATGTAAGTGGTTGCAGTAGAGAGCTGCTGGAGGAGGCAATTTTCTTTTCAGGGCACAAGAAGAGAGGCTACTTAGCATAGTTTTACATGCTGCTAATGTGGTTTTATTGCTTCTAGGACCTGACCTACTATTGTTATGTGCTGTGGATGCTTTTACTCATTTGGAGCTGGTCCAGGGATCTCTAATGGGGCTCTGCACTGCATGACCTAGGTGTGCTCAGCATGACACCATCCCCTGCACTGGGAAAGCTGGTTTATCACAGTGGTGTGGACTGAGAGGACTGGGAAATCAGGCCAGCAGCACACCCTACCTTATGCTCTGGTCTGGATCCTGCAGATCTGAGATACTGTGGGGTGGAGGGAAGGATACTCCAAGGGTCCCCATCACTTCACAGGGCCAATGGGTTTCTTTATGCTCCATTGTGGTCTCTGTGTGTGCATGCACAACACTTTGGTCAAGCACTGGTGTGCAGTGAATCGTTCTCCACTGCTGCTAAAGAGAAACCTGACAGCATCTATGTTAGAAAGGGACAAAGGATTGTTTCTGGAATTCACCTTTCCCTGCATTGTTTAGCCCAGGATTCTTGAAGGCATGGCTGCTCTATTCCACCCCTTCTTCCTTAGCCCAATTGGCTAGAGCACAGTGCAAATAATGCCAAGGTTGTAGGTTTGATCCCTGTTGGAGCCATTCATTTATGAGTTGGGCTCAAGGACCCTTGTGGGTCCTTTCCAACTCAGAATATTCTCTGATTCCAGTGCATTGAGCTTCCAGGAGGGAGAGGAAAAATGAGGCAGAGGAAGGAAGGTGGAGCAAAATGCAGGGAGTGCTGTGGGAAAAATCTTCCTGTCATCCTGACCCACCACCAGGACCACCTGAGTTGTGGCCAAAATAACAGGTCTTAACATCATCCCTTTAGCATGATAAGCATTTACCACACTGATATATTTACTAATATAAGTTACGTTTTTTGTGTGTTTGGTGTTCCTAGTTTTGACCTTTTTTCCCATTCTAAAGCCTTAGTTGCTAAAGTGAACCTGTGCCGTTTATTGTCCTTTTCATGTTTTCTTGATAATTATCAGCATTTTACATTTGGTAGAGTTGTCTACTTGTTTTTCCCCCCATGTATAGGATGCTGATCCAGGCAATAATGTCTTGGCTGTGAGGCCAGTTTCTTTCTGAGATGCTTAAATACAGATTGGGAAAACTATTTTTTGTAAACAGTGACTTTTAGGCCATGGGGACCTATTCTGTATTTTGAAAATCTGAAGACCTCTCCTTTGTTACCAAAGCAGCAATTTTGTATTGGAATTAGCAAAAAATTCATATCACAGAGGTAAAAGCTTTGAATGACAATGTGATTTTATTGTCGGGTACAGTGAGCACCAGCACAAGGGTTTAACTTTAAGTTAAAGGAGGTGTTCATATGTGCTACTTGCCATTATTTTTAAATGCTGTATTTTAAGGGCAAGTCTTTGTCCAAACACACTTCCTGGAGATTATTGTCTGTGACACTTCTCCTGTTTCTCAGGGAGGGTGAAGTCACAGGAGAGACTCATCCCAGGGCTGGAGTGAGGGCCAGGCAGAGCTGCTCAGAGACTGACCCAGTTGACCTGGGAAGCTCTGCAGTTACTGCCAGTTCAACCAGCCTTAAGGAAGCTCGGGCTGGCCTGAGATAACCTCCAAAGGAAAGTCTGAAGTAACTGAAGCAAAGGGAATCAATTTTGGAGGAGAGGGCCATCACTCCAGAGAAGAGAGCCTGTGTCTTCTTGAGAACGAAATATGGAGATCACTCTGAGAATGATGTTTGCCTTGGGGACTTTTGAGTTGCCTGAATGAAGTATCTGGGCATTTGATGACACTGCTAAACTGGGCTGGAAAATCAAGGAACTGGATTTCAATGAAGAGAAAATGAGATAGCTGAAAAGAAAAAATCCCAAACCAAAAAACCCCAAAGAAACACCAAAAAGTGACATCTCTTGTGTTTATTTAGACAACATCCTTCCACCACAGGGACCACTGTTTTTCTTAATTTACAGAGAGAGAACTGAGGGCAAATTGCATGCCCAAAGTCCTGTAGAAAAGGCACAGTGGAGAATTGGCCCTGCACCATACACTAGAAAAAGAAATTCTGGTCAACCTCTTGAATCCTCAACAAATAATCCCAGTATGACTCTTTCAGTCCCAGGGACCTGAAGAAGAATCTTTCCACCCATAGGTCTTCAGAATTTCTGGCTTCACCATGATTCATTTATTTTTTCCTGCCTTAAATTCTGCTTAGGTGAACATTCCCCATCACCTTGCTCTTGCTTCCTTCCAAGCAGAATCACCTCCCACCCCAAGACACAGCACTGGATTCAGGCTTTTCATGGACAAAAACTGTGTGTGAGCATGACTTACAAAAATTAATCAGGTGTAGAGAGAGAATACAACTTAGATGGCAATGCTCTTGTATGACCCCAGATGTTGCCTGGAGGTGCCTCTGTCTCTGCATTGGTGCCATATGAACTTAAAACATCTGTGCTTTCTCACCATGTGCTTTGCTGAAGTAGGGTGGTTCAAATGTGCTGATTAGGTGATGAAACACAAAAATGCTTTTGTCTTTAGGGATGGTGAGTTTTCCAGCCAAGGTCTGTGCTGGCCTCCAGTCCTCAAAATGAACCTCTCCTAGGGGCCGGCCTAGCTTATTCTCTGCATGGAGTTTGCTGTGCATGTCGAGACTCTGCTGTAGGAACAAGAGGGCATTCAAAGTGTGTTGGCATGAGTGGTTCTAACTCTGATCCTAGCCCCATATAGACTCTTAAAATGCAGACTCAACAAAACTGCTGAAAATGGGTTGGAGAGCTTAGCCATGAGTGTACAACATCTGTAAAATATTTAAAATGTAGTCAAAGAGGAGAATAAGTTAAGAGCAAAAGGAGAAGAAAGTGTGCTGCTAGTTCAGCAAAAAAGACAATTGCACCTGCTAGTAACAAGAACAACTTCATCATCTGATGCATGGACCTCTTCCAGCTTGTCACAACAAATACTGCACACCCAAGCCTATTTGTTGCATTAACAATAAACCAGTGAGTACAGGGAGCTGCAGCTTGTGTTGGCACATAAACTGGGTCCCAGTTACCCTGTGCAGACACATTGCTGCTTAGAGAGTAGGGAAAATTGGGAAGATGTGAAATGGCATCGAGGTCACACTTTGTTTCCCACCTCCTCTGAACTGGGTGATGGTCCAAGTCCTAAGTCAAACCTCAAGTAACAGTATTATCTACTGTTTTGTTAGGAGGACCTAAAAGACACCTATGACCCTACAGCTGAAGTTTGCTTTGTTGTGGTTAAGATGGAACCAGTATTTCCCCTAGGGATGTCCAGGGCACAGGAGCAGCTGCCTTCAGATCCCAAGTGGCCACTCAGAAATTGATCTAAGAAGAAACCTGCATTCAGCAGTGAATGAATAGAAAAGCATTATTTATTTTACTCTGAATTCAATTAGGATTGAGGTGAGATGTTTTTCCCCATGTGTCTGAATTCCAGAGGTGGGATCCATCCTATTGACACTGCACATTTGCAGAGAGCTGCATCAGAACAGTGGCTCAGATCTTTCTTGGAGTTTGTTGCTAGGGTCTTTCCTGCTGAATGATGCACAGGAGGGAAGTAGCAGTAAGATGTGTGTGTAGTCCATGTGTAATGTGGTGTAGTTTGTTCAGAAGGCAGAGTGCTTCACTATATTTTTGACAAAACAGTCTTAAAAGTTAGACCCAAGTTGAGTTGCAATAATGCAGCTTTGCAGTGCCAGAGACCTGAACAAATTAGGTGAGATCTCCATTTTATAAACATACCTACAGTCTTCCAGATACTTCAAACAAAAGAAAGGCACTTCTCTGCAACACAGCCAGAAATAATCCTCCAAGCTCCAACTGACCCAGAGGACACACACCAGAAGAGATAAGATGAGGAAAAAGAAAAACACACATTGGTCTTGTTTAAAGCACAGGAAGGTAGTTCTCTGTTGGACATCACTATGTTTTATCTTATTGGAGGTAAAATCACTTGGCTTTCAACAAGGTTGCTATTGGTTCTAGGAGAGACAAGCAAGCTGCACCTTCTGGGAAAGAACTGCAAAACTGAGTGTCATTGGCTTTCATGGTGGAACTAAATAACCAAGGGATATTTGACTTTGCAATCCAGAATTTTCTCAGCATCTTGCCCTTAACAGAACTATTCACAGGATAAAGGAATACAGAAATTACAATAATGAGGACAGAACAAATAGATGAACTATCCTGTGGGGAAAAAAAATTGTACTCCCTTGCCTTGCTACAGCAGCCTTGAGGCTGCCTTCCAGACTTGCAGGACGTCCAGTCAATCCTAAATCCCAGAGATAGGAGGTGTTGTCTTGAAAATCACAGGCTGGTTAATAATTATGGTTTAATATAGAGCAGAGTGCCTGGGAAGTGCTCACAGGGGCAGGAGAGAGGAGTAGAGCACAAAGTTCCTAGAGATCTGATCTTTTCAGAGATCTTTCAGATCTCCACTGACCAACTCACAAAAAGCAATTCCAAGTGTAATTTGGCCTTCCTGACACCTAAAGTGTACCCTGTGTTTCCAGTTTTCAAAGTCAGCAGCTCTGGTTTGTCTGTCAGATGCTGATTTTGAGGTGAGAGCTGCATCCAGAACCAGAGCTTGACTGGTGGAGAAGCAGCTTGGCTGTTGAGCAGGAAAATGATCTCCCATTGTGGGCATAATTGCTGCATTCCTTAACTGGGAGAGGAGCAGAGCAAGCCTGCCTGTGTAGGACTTACATGGAAATGGCATTTTTATGGGAATGTTTGAAATGCATCTTACAGGCACCCAGTTAAACACTCCTCTCAGTCTGGCCACAGGCCAGTTTGGAGTTCTTTGAACTTCTTGTTCTCCAGGCAGAACCCAGGGTTGAGTTTTCCTACAGACTTCCAGGATGCCAGGTCGTTG
This sequence comes from Calyptomena viridis, assembly GCA_013390005.1. NCBI lineage: Eukaryota > Metazoa > Chordata > Aves > Passeriformes > Eurylaimidae > Calyptomena > Calyptomena viridis. The sequence goes on from WEIV01030744.1 coordinate 40,312, forward strand.
CTACCCATGGTGAAGAGGGCCCAGCTGCCTAAAGTCTTGCCCACAGAGTTGTGTTCATCTGGTTGGCCATGATCAGAGTTTCACAGGCACATCCAAGGCAGGCATTGTTTTCTGCAGCTTTTGTGGCACTGTGTCCACTGGCAGACCTCTGTTTTTAGCAGGGTTAGAAATTGGACCACAGCTGGTAGCCAGGCAGTCTGCCAGTGTGCTGGGCACACCAGCCATTTCTCATGATACATAGCAGCTGAGCTAGATTTTTTTGTGTGTGTGGAAGCTTTGAAATACATTGATCTTGCCATGTGGGAAAATGTTCTCTTAGTCCTGTGCTTGTCTGCATCCATTTGTAGCAAGGGCACAGGAGTTTGGGAGGATATTTCTGCTCCTGGCTTAAAACTTGCTTTCAACATATTGTGCATGTGTGCACAATAACCTCTTGGTAAGATATCAAGGTCCTGTGTTTAGGTGCAGAGCCTCAATGTGATGCATGTAATCAGGGAAATAAAGCTAAAAGTATGTGTAAATTCAGAGGCTGCTTTTACAGCTCTCATGTACCATATGCTGCTCTCAGGAGAGTAGGATTTCAACCCAACAAAATGAGGCTCCTGTGGGAGTCTTTCACTGCTGCTTTGCTGCCCTGAACAGAAGCTTTGCATGAAGTCTCTACCCCTGAACCAAAAGGAGAACTGAATGCCTTTCATGGTCTTGTTATTCTGCATGGTCCTGCTTTAGGGGATTGAGTCACATTATCAGTGTTGGTTTCTCCTCTTTCTTCAAGAGCTAAGTTTCAGACTTTACTACTTCAAGGCAGAAAAGGATGAGGGAGGAAGCCACAATGTTAATCCCTGCACAGAGACATTGATTCTGGTTTTCTAAAGTTATTATCTTAAATCAAGGAAAATAAAGTTCCCATTGCTTTGGGAGTAGCAAAACTAATTCAACATGATTTCCTATGGATCTAGCTTGTTTAACTCATCCCTCCAAGCCCATACTTTCTTTATGACCCCTTAGGTGGGGCTAAATGGCAGTACATGGCTTATTGAGGATTCATTTGCCTCCCTGAGCTGATTGACATGCTGACTGCCAGCTCTGAGAATGGATAAGGAGCTGGAGCTACACCATAGAGGGAGTACTAACTACCATTGATTTACATTACTTAGCCCTGTGTTTCTATAGGATGAGAGGATGTTTAATACCTCTGAAATGTCTACTTCTGTCTCAAGTGTGGTTGAAATTGGCCAATGGATTCAAAAGTTATTAGAGGGGATTAAAAGACAGACAGCATGACCAGATAAGCCTTTTTCCTCAGAAAACTAGGCTAAAAAGGGAAAAAAAAAATCCGAGTGCAAGGACTCCTGTGATGTCCTCTCTGCAGCCTGCTTTTTTCACCCTCACAGTAGTTAATACTGGAAGCTCTGAGTATTTACAGAGGAGTGATGTAGCACAAACAGAAATGATGTTCTCTTTTCCTCTGACTATTTATCTACATTACACCTGCAATATTGAATGTCACTGATGTGACCCCTCCCACTGAGCCCCTTTTCTCAGCACCTGAAATCTGTTGTGTGTGAGAAGTGGCTCAAGGTTACCCACATCTGAACACTCCTTTGCCCAAACAGGATTAAGCTGCCAGGAGACAAGTCCCATGGACTAATCCCTGTGTATTGAGGGGATGTAAGACAAGCCAACACGCTGGTCATTTTTCATCTTTGAGCAGGTGAGGAAGACTCTGCTGCTTCTCCTCAGTCAAGGTGTGAACACGGAAATATTTGAGTTGAGTAGTCCCATCTCAGCCCCAATTATGTCCTTGACCGACGCCTTTCGCAGTGGACAACAATTTGCATTCTGGAACCTGCCAGTCCAGTCAAGGTTCACAGACTCTGGGAGGTGGGGAAGCTCATGAGGTGCTGTGCTTGGTCTCTAGATAAGAGGTTGCCACTTTGCACGCACAGCAGAACTGAAGACCCTTTGATCCCTGTGCACATCTCAGAGCAAACTCTGTTAATTGCGATGCCATGATCCAGGAGGAGTACCGGAAAGGAGCTGGATTTAATGGAACCTTTCATCTGAGGGAAGAGTCCTGGGATGATAGCCAACCTCAGCTGCAACAAGAAAAATAGTTAAAGCCTATGAAGGTAGTAAGACTTGGAATTTAATTTCAGGCTAAAGACAGATACGTTCTGGGAGATAGATTTGGAATGTGAAGGAAAGGTATGAGGCTGAGATTTGGGATTCTGGTTATGTTGGTGTTTCTATCCCAATTTTCTGCATTCTTGATTGTTTAGCAGAGCTGTTACAGCTTTTTGAGCACACACAGAAATACAGAAATAAAAGGAATAGCTGTTTGTGAACCTGCCACCCACACACACAAATCCAGCGAGCCAGCTGGGCTACAGTGCTCCTCCCTCTCTCCCTTCCTGCTCCTGTGACATCTCTGTTTTCTCAGGACCTGAGCTCTTCAAAGCATTGCTCAGGCCCATGAGGCAGTTTTGCAGACAAGGATGGGGAATGAGCTCCAGTCCTGGAGAGACTGTCTTGTACTCCTGCACTTGCAGGGCTGGATTCTAGTAGTTTCTGAGTGTTCTCAAGGAGGAGATGTTTTATGGCTCAGAATCAGTTCTTTGAACTCTATTTGGAGGAATTCAGATGAGCTAGTGGGCAATGGGGTTGTTTGAGGTGATGGACAACAGATTAAGTTGGAAATGGTTTCACCTGGTGCTTTCTCGGGCTTCCAGACCTGCTGAGTATGTCTAACCCCAGCTCACAGGGAGCTGTACTGTCTGTATGGGGAGGCAGAGAATGATGGGCCATAGGGAAAAGCCTTGGAGAGCTGGGATTCCTTCATCTTGCTGGTAGAAGAGGTAAATAACTTCACACCTTCCTGCCCTTTGTCAATCCACAGTGTGTTTGTGCAGTGCCTAGTGGCAGAATTTGTCTGGGGCCTCTGGGTGCTACTGTCAAGGAACAAAAAATAGCAACAGGAATTTTTGAGGCTGGGCTTCAGTTAAGAGGCTCAAAAAATTTTATACACACTTGGAAATCCTTCCTTACCCTTCCCCCTCAGCTGGGCACTTAACATTGTGAAGGAACGGTTGATACCATACCTTGTCCTCGGGATTAATAGTTTACTTTGTTGTTTGTGTTCATCTAAAAACCATAATGATTCTGCAAAACTTCAGCCCAGTTCCTCCTTGGAGAAGTCTAGGAGAAGGCAATTAATGTGGTGTGTGTAACAAAGCACTGTGTTAGGAAGGGTCATTATCTGTGACCCTGTTGTCCAGGAGGGACTCAGTTGCCTTTACCCCAGTTACATCAGGTGTGAAGCTGGGGGGAAACCCATTCTCCCAGTGCAGACAGAAAAACAGCTCTGATGTCAAAAAGCAGCTTCCCAGCTGAAGTCTGATTTTCCTTCTTCTCCTGGGGACTGCAGAGCTACTGCCTTTTGGCGACTTGTTCTCCAGATACCTTCTGCCCCTACTTGTGTTGGTTTGGTTAATGGGAGACTTGGATGTACACTGTATGGTCCATGTGTGTCATTTCCCATGCCCGAAGATTGGAAGGTCCCTTACAAAGTGCTTTATGCCTCTACTCAGGCCTTGATCCCTTGGCAATGTATATTCTGTACAAGGTTCTACCAAATGCTCCTCCCATCCCAACCCCCTGCTGAAACAAGCTCACACTCTTTGTTTTCCTTTGTTACTAATTTGTGGTGGTGTATTTTTCTTCCCATGCCTCAAGAGATACAACCTGATATAACCCAACCCTGACAGACTCCTGATAGTAGTTAACCCCCTCCCTCCTTATTCCGGTTCATTTTGTGGCTCGTTTTGAAATTGCTATTATTTCATTCCCCTGGGGCACCAACTAAGGCTACCCTGATGATGGATGCTGTCAGACCAGAGGCATAAATATTAAGAAAGGCAGAAAGAGCCAGACCTGCAATTTCTTTATGCAGAAGAGTGATGAGGATGCTGTTCTTACACCTGACCACCACAGCTGCAACCTGGGTTCCAGATTTAAAAGGTTGTAGATGCTGTTTAAACTTAAGCTTCAGCTGGGACTGTAACTGGGTCTAACCAGCTTGTGGGCAGGCAGAGAAGCAAATATGCTGGTTATACTGGAAATTTTCACTAGACCACTAATGGGCTTGTTCAGGACACTGGGCTGCTCTCTAAATGTACACTGTACCTTGTCTAATTTCTGTTGCTGGTAGAGCAAGACATATTTGTGATTAGATGATCTTCGTGTAGTTTTCTGAGTCTTTACATGCAGATACTGGCCCCTGTTCATGGCCCTAGGAATGATTATATTATCTGTCCATCTGAGGTGTAATCCTTGTAGTGCAGTATCTCCAGACACCTGCCTATGTGACCACCTTAATAAATCAGTGGGGGAATCACCTGGAATTGGCAGAATTTGATACTATCAGAAATATTCAGATACTGGAAGAACAGAAAACTCTTGATTAATGCTGAGTTAGCTGTCTCTTCTCTAATGCTGTTTCCAGTTCAATGGATGTCTTGATAATAGTGTTTAGTCTGAAGGCCACAGATTTATTGATGGTCACAGATCAAAATACCATCCCTCCTAATAAATTATGCTGCTCTATTCCTGTTAAGAAGTGCACCAAGGAACAACATCTATAAAAGCAAGGGGAAAATCTGAGCACTCCCAACAAAGACTCAGAGTGCAGCTACTCAGAGTAAGAGCCAACAACACTGAAGTGCATTTCCAGAAGTGAAATTTGGGGTGTGTATTTTTGACACTGGCAGTGCACAGTTATTTTTCACCCTACAGCAAAATAAGGCTGTGGTGTTTTTAGAGGATGCCAAATTCAAGCTTTTCCTTTCTATAACTCTTTCTGTATCCTTCTGCCTATCTACCCCACCCTGGGTCAGATATAGTTTTGGAAATTTGAGGTTGTGTAAATCAGAATTAATGTTGAAAAGGCACAGAATATTCTTCTTACAGCTCGGGGTTGCAGCTACTAGTGCCAAAAGTTTTTGATTGACTTAAATCAGCTTAATATTCACAGTCTCCAAAACATTACCTCTCTGTTATTAGCCATGAGCATTGAGGTCAAGAGCTACCGGTGTGATCATGCAAAGGTCTGAAAAACCCTGCACACAATCCCAGCTGAGTACACTGGCACTTTGTAAAATCAGCGATTATGAATGTAAAACAATCCTCATCTGGCTAGAGGTGATCTCTCAAGATTTGCATGGATATTGGTGATACTGCTATTCTTCCAAGGATCTTTGTTACTTCTCATGCTCAGTAGGAAAAAAGAAGTTCATCAGCTTAGCTTTTTCCAAAACTATTAGCTTTCACTTACAAAAAATGTGCAAATTACTTTTGTCTCTTTAAAACTAGTGATCATGGTCCATTGTATACTCTGTAGTAGGAAGACTGGATGACATCACATCTCAGAGCATACAAAAACTGACTGAAATTCCAAAATGCCTTACTACAGTCCACCTACTCCAGCGAACCCTAACAGCAACTGTTTGCAGAGTTCACACGTTTCCTTAAGAAGAAAACTTTTGCTTTTTGGCAATCCATGAACATCCATTAAAACACAGATTTTAGAGCAGAGCAGATTGTGTGGCACTGCCCATCTGCCCATCGGATACGATGGATAAGAGCAAGGAGCTGGATGTAATGTCATGCAGTCATAATTCTTGGCAGTTGCTATAGTTCATATGTTTATTGGAATCTGAAGCTCTGGAGCATTTTTCAGATCTCTTTATGCTTCCTGCATTAGTGCTTGGGTTTTTTTTCCTCAGCTGAGCTCTCAGACTCCTGAGTCCTCTTTGGTAGGGAAAGAACCATGTGTCCAGTGGAGTGTTTCATGGGAGGAATGATTATACTGAAAAAAGGTGCACAAGTCCAGAAGCACCTGCCTGGGCAGTGCATGTTTGTAAATTTAGAGGGTTCTTAGAGGTTTTCAGAAGGACAGGGAGTTAACTTTCCTGTAGAAGAGCTGGGTATGAAATACAGGAGGTATGAAATGTAGGAGCTATGCTGAATGATGATGAACTTTCCCTTGGAGAGGAGGTGAGTTGTGTCAGACTGACCTGGGGGAAGGCAGCACTTTCTGCTGTCTAAAAGTTGACTGCAGTGAACTCATCTGTCAGCCTTGGGATGTCATTTAGGAGTTGGACTCAGGCTTGTAAGCACAGCTTGAAACAGAGGAGATTATAGGGCAGCTGAAGCCACGGGAGAGTTTCTAGCTGGTTCATCCAGAAAGCTTTCTCATACCACATGCTGTCTCAGCCACATGGACACTCCAGGAGTGCTGAAGGTAGTACGTCCATCCCCAGTCCTGTTGTCTATTCCCTGTGCCATGGCATGGGAGTGTTCAGCACCCCTGTTCACCTAAGACAGGCTGGCACGTGCTCCCAGCCATATATTGAGAGCAATGCAGTGCAGTGCATATATTGAGAGCTGTGCAGTGATGAGGGAGAAGAGATGCTCCCGGGGACTCACAGCTCTTGATGTGGGCTTTGGAAGCTGCAGGCAGGAGGATTTCCTGGCTTTTCTGGGGCAGCCCTGAAATGCAGGAGACAACACTCACGAGTCTCCCTTGTTTTTTCTCTTCCCATTTCTTCCATCTCAATTAAAGATGTAGAATGACAATAGAAGAGGATGCTTGGAGCTCTGCTGCTCTTATGAACCCAGCATCCTGAATAAGCAAAGTAAAGCTGGAGTTTGCCCTCAGGAAGGTGGTATGGTATAAAATTTCTTCTAGGACGAAATTCCTTCTTTTAATAAAAGCCCCATTTAAATAATCAAAGTCCCAGAGCTGAGATGCAACTGGCCTGTGTGCCCAAGAGAGCATTTCAGAATACTTTTACCCAACAATTGGTCTGAGATCAAACAGACTTGGCATTGTGCTGTTTCCTGGATAACACGCCATCATTATTTATTAATCTGAATGAAAGTGCTTGATGTTTTCGTGCCATCAGTTAGACAGAGCCTTATCGTCTGCCTCCTTTTTTTTTTTTTAATTTGCTGTGTTTCAAGAAAGTTTTGAAGCTGTTGCAGTGGGAAATCCATAGCTTAAGTGGCAGCTTGCTCATCTTTTATTTATTTTTGTAATAATCCCGTTGTTACTCATTCAAAGCTCAAAAAAATCCTTGTCCTCAGTCAAAAGTTTTATGTTTGGATGAGATTGTAATGATGGCTTCTAGAAGAAAAGCATGTTTTCCTGACTTTGAATAGGTATTTTAATTTTTTTTCCTTTGTGATTTAAAGAGATATAATGTGTTTGGTCAAAACTAAGTAATTTCAAAAGTAGTTTTTATATTGGGATCAAAATGACTATCTAAAGTTCCCAATTGTTTCATATATTTTAAAAACACAAACACAGAAATGTCAAGCCAGTGGGAGAACCAGCAATGAGATGTAATTAGGGTGATTTCTGGCCTGTTCCCCATCATTCTTGGAAAGTATTTTTTCCCTTGTGAAAAATGGTGATTTTCTCTGATAAATCTCTTCCTTGTCAGTTTGGAGGCTTCTTTGTTGCTGAAAGGAATTTGTAACTCAAAGTAGATGCTCTTTACTAAAATGCTTCTCTGTTGGAAAAGCATTTTTCCATAGAAATAGAGTTTCAATAGGAAATTTGCAGTCAGCGGTTCCATATGACAGGCAATGCTGCTCCCCCTTCCTCTCAAAAGGATGGTTTCTTACAGAACCTGCACTTCTGAATATCCATACCACTACTGTGGTTTTATAAGCATATTTCCCTATTTCAAAATGTTTTCCTGTCTCCTGTTTTCGTGTAAAACATCCTCACAAAGAGGGAGGATGGTTAATTGGAAACTACAGAGGAAACTACAAAATCAATTGCACTCAAAGAACTGTCTAATGTAGAAACTAAACAAATAAAAAGCCCCAGAGAATTACATGGTTTTTTTCTCTCTCCTTATTCAGTCATCAGAATCTTAACTGTTACTCGGAAGACTTTTCAGAAACAGAACTATAACCATTATCTTTGCATATAGCACATTATCTGTGAACACTGCAAACAATATTACTAAAATAGCTGAAAACTGTCTTGATGGACTGCAGTGTTATTTGGACCATTTACACCAAAGGAATTCAGATTCCTAAACTCATTGTGCTCCTTTGTAAAATTAATCTGTAAGCTTTTCTGCTCAGAAATAACTGCAAAATGACTGAACTTTAAAATATAAGACATCTCATGTGCTAAACCTCACGGAAGAATAATCTCTTGATAAATTTCGTTTTAAAGTAACGGAAGCATAGATGATTGCAATTCTATTTTTAGACATGCGCAGTCTAACTTAACATTTCTGTTTAGTTTGTAGGAATGCTAGTTTAAGTCAGAACCTCCAAATGAAGGTGGAGGTGTGAGAACAAACAGAAGCAGCAGTAGTAGTGAGCAGTCCTGATCTAGGGTTTGGAGGTAGTTTTGTGAAGATGAACCCAGACTGTGTTTGCCAGAGCAGGGAGGAGGAGGTGATGGGTGAGATATGAGCTGGTCAGCAGTGATGGCATCGCTGTCATTCATCATGAGTCAGAAAGACTTGAAGACCAGGGCCATCATCTCTCCTGGCTGTCTGTACCAGCCAGCAGAAAGCCAAGCACACTGAAACCATCAGTTCCTGGGACCATTACAGTGTGAATTGGGTAAGACAGAGGAAGTGATGTCTGTGCTTCTCTAGGCCATACCTAAATAACAGATACAAGTAGACAGAGATGTGTTTCTACTTTAGAAGTATAAGGAGAAGGGAGTTAAGATAAATCAGCAGAATTCTTATTCTCTTTAGCCACTGTGAGACTAAATGTTAAGCATGTGAACTGGGATTTCCCATTACTTTCTTAATGTGAATATTCAATTTAATTTTGATACATCTGGGAGTATTATAAATTGTAAGAATTAAGAGGATCAGTAATGCTTTTAATGGTCCACTCTTTCAAACTAGATGTTCCTCTTGCTTGGGCCTAAGGGCTGGCTTGAAGGCTCTCTTGTGTGTTTTGTGATGGCATTTTACACAGCTGTCTTTGCCAGCTCCATCCTTCTGGGGGACAGAAAATTGAGATCATCAAATTAGACTTAATGATTTTAGAAGTCTTTTCTAACCTAAATCATTCTATAATTCTAAGTCATGTTGAAGCCCAAGGCTTCAGTACAAAGCTCCAATCTGGTCTGCCATGACTGTATCTTCCAGGACATCTTTAAAGTCTTTGCAGCTCACTGACTTGGAGGTCAGGTGAGAGGCACAATTTCCACAAAGTGATGTGGTGGATTAACCTTGTCTGGCTGTCAGGTGTCCACCAAGCTGCTCTCCAGCTGCATGTTCCTCTGGTTGGATTAATTCACCACCAATATTTGTTAGGTGAATGGGATCTAATATACAATGGTCCTATATGAAGGATGGTTAAAAGGCCCTAGGAGAGTGTGAAATATAACCTGGAGATTTGGACTGGGAGAATCTGTGAAATGCTGTTGAAATTTGCTTCTTTTATTTCTTCCACTTCATTTCTCTCTTCTCTCTCTGGCAGTAGAGATAGGCTGGAGAGAGCTTGGATCATAGACAGCTTTTCTGGAGTTTGCAGTTTTGGGAATATTTTTAGAAGGAAAGTAGGGACAGGGAACCATATTTTGAAGCCAGGCTAACCACTTGTGTGGGAAGAGATGAACTGTGTCATCCCATTCCTTCTGCTTTTAAAATCACGGTACACTTTGATATAATCTGCAAGACAAGACCAAGACTGGAGTAGGAAAATAGCTGTGAACTGGGACAGATGTGCACTTTCAGCTTTTTTTTTTGATTGTTTCACTGTGATCCCTTTGGAGTCATGGATGCCACTAGCCTGTATTTCACTCTACTTTTAAAAATATTAGCGCAGAACAACTTTTGCTCATGTAACTGCACAATTCAGATCTCAAACACCCCTTTAATCTTTAGAAACAAAACATAAGGCAGAATGTATTTCTCAGATCTGTAAGTCCATGGTCAGTCTAAGAGTATCAGGATAACCTGGGTGACTCAACATGGTTGTCATTGACTAGTTAAATGTATGCCGTTTGTTGAAACTGAAGATCTATACTTCATGTTCTAAAGCAATTATATGCCCTGGAAAGCTGTTGTAGAAGTGTGAGTTTGCCACACACTGGAGTGGAACAGCCCCATAGTCCATTCCTTTACCACCATGTGGTTAGAGGTAGCTGGTCTCTATTTTTGAGAAGAGTCAAGCAGAAGAAAAACTAATGCACATCACATGCCTTGCATCATATTCTATAATGGCTTGAATTTTTGGGGGAACATATTTCAGTCCAGATGCCCTTGCTCTGTCAGGGAAAAGCAGACATGCCAGCCTAGACACACAGCTCACAGGCACCTACAGGTACATATTAACACCTAAATTTTGGTGTCTTAATAAAGAAATTGAATCATCAGGAGCTTTGCTGGAGTCTAAGGCATAGTTTATCTCACTGAAGGAGACATTGAGAACAGGAGAGATGACTCATGTCCTAACAGTGTCTACTTCTCCCTCAATGTCTAGCATGCTGCATTTCTTTGGATTGGCTAATCTGTTCCAATGCAGCAGAGAAGATATATTTTCGTTGATTCTATTCTGTGTATGAGGCTATTTCACAAGAGTTGCAAATCCAACATGTACCTTTTTTAGCCAAAAATTTCTAAAATATATTATTTGATCTGTCTAAGCTGAGGAACTACACTGTAGGGTGGATAAAGATACAGATGAATGTACAGAGGAGCAGGCAGTACTTGAATTATTAGCCTTGCACATGACACATTAAGAGATTTGACCAAAATCTTCCATTGCCTAATGAAATTTTTAGTTTTAGTTTCAATTGTCATAGAAAAGGAAAAAAAATAGATCTGAATGTTCAAGCAATACAGCAATTTCTGCATCATTTTAAGACCATGTCAGAGTACAAACTATTATACCTCATAGACATAATGTCATTTGAGGACTCTTACCCCCAGTATTCATATATATAGGAGGAGATTAGAGTCAAGATATCAAATGATCTCTCAGTGGAATTCCTGTTTATTTCTGCTATTAGTAATCACAAAATCATATAATAGAATGGTTTGGGTCGGAAGGGATGTCAAAGATATCTAGTTTCAACTCCCTGCCATGGGTAGGGACATCTTCCACTATCCCAGGTTGCTCCAAGCCCTATCCAACCTGGCCTTGGACATTTTCAGGGATGGGAGAGCCACAGCTTCTCTGGGCAACCTGTGCCTCACTACCCTCACAGTAAATAATTTCTTCCTAGTATCTAATCTAAACCTACTCTTTTTCAGTTTAAAGCCATTCCCCCTTGTCCTATCTCTACATGTGCTTGTTAGAAGTTCCTCTCCAGCACTCTTGTAGCCCTTCTAGTTACTGGAAGGTTCTGTAAGGGCTCTCTGGAGCCTTCTCTTCTCCCAGCTGGACACCTCCAACACTCTCAGCCTGTCTTCATAGGAAAGGTACTCGAGCCCTCTGATCATCTTTGTGGCCCTCCTTTGGACCTGCTCCAAGAGGTCCAAGTTCTTACACTGGGGACTCCAGATCTAGATATAGCATTCTAGGTGTGGTCTCAGAAAACTTGAGCACCTTCTTGAACCTGCTGGTCATACTCGTCATGATGCAGCCCAGGACACAGATGGCTTTCTGGGCCAGCCAAGTAATGATAAAGTTATTTTTAAGAATAGTGGTGGGGTTTTTTTCCTTCAGAAAGTACAAACAAGTTCCCAAATTATGGAGCTTGTGCATTGTCCATATAAGAAACATCCTGCATTGATACCATCATCAGATATTTCCCTTTCACAGGCCAATTGATGTATTATTTTCTGGTTTACTCATTGACTGTTTGATTCCATAAACTAAATTAAGCAAGAAGCCACAGCAGGGTTTGCAATACTAGGCTTCTATTGTATGCTTCCAGTGCACTGTGCCTCAGGCCCAATTGGGTAATACCAACCATTCAAGCATGCACTGTTGACACATAAATGCATATTTGGATGTAACTTTTTAGTAAATGCAATGTCCCCAGCAGTTTTATTTGGCTGATTATATTATTACTAATTAACAGAAAATGTCATGACTTTTGGAATAGATTTGTTTGTGCAATGAGTTATTTACTCTGAAAAATTCTTCCATGTAAAAAGATGAGGAAATTATACAGGGGAGAGCAGGAGGAATGTTCAGGATTGCCAGAGGGTTCTCAGAAGCGTGAGTCTCATTGACATCAGTGGGACATAGCCAAAACCACTCCTGGTAATGTGACTCACTCACATACCTCTAAAATCAAACACATTCACCACTCTTTAAATGCTCCTCATCGTTTGCTCAGATGCACTTTAGGTTTTAGTTAGTGTCAGGAGAAATGAAGTTTAATTCAGCTAAGCTACCAGCAAAATGTAGTAGCTAGAAGGCGGCAATCTTGGCGATAGCATTAAAGGCTACTAGATCTTTTTAAAAAAACAATGAAAAATCCCTGGCTTCTCTGCCTCCATGCTTCTGTCAACCTCATTTACATAATGGTTTAAGCATTATGTAATTCAAATCAAATAGCTGTCAGTCAGCACCAGCATCCATTGCATCTTTTCCATGAGGCTACGCTGAGTCGCTGAAGTAAACTTCTTTGAAAAGAATGACAGAAATCTAATAATTCTGTCTCTCTGACACCAGGGGTCTGACCCACTGCCTATTGCAGGCACACAAAATATTCTCCTTGACTGACACGAGCTGAGGATTGCACCCCAGAACCCATGTAAGCTCTTAACTCTGATTCCTAAACTTGGCAAACAAACCCAGGCGGTTTTCAATCGCAAACAGGCAGAATATCCCTCCTCTTTGGACAGCAATAATCTCTTTCTGTCTCTCGGGGGAATGAAATCTCTTCCATCACAGTGGAAGAGCCACTAGCTTTATCCAAATAGTATTGTCAATTTTACAGTGCACTAAATAATGAAACAAATCTTCAGTATATCCCAGCAAGCACCAAAAAGCGACTCCCTGGTAGGATCCTTGTTGTTCTTTGTGTCTTTATTTCCATTACCAGGAAAGTTGATTTTCCCAGTAGACTTTTAAATCTGTGCCTTTTTATTTTTTCTCCTGGGTATTTCATTGCAAAAGCAGTGAAAATGGTTGTCAGTAGCCAGGGCTCCATTAGCACCAAACACTGTCCAAAACCATACTCAAGAGAAACCTGCACACTTGTGCAGGGGAACCCACCATCACAGACAGGGATGCATTGCATTGGAAAAAGAGGAAAATAAAGTAGTAGTGCCAAGTCTCATAAAATTGGTGTGAATGTCACTTGAGAGTTATTGTTGTGGACAAAGACAGGTTTGTGGAAAGGTTATGTTGACTTGGAATTAAGTAAGTGGGAGGATGAGATGATTTTCTTAGCTGAGGAATAGGAAGGGGATAGAGGTGAAGAAGAATGGGAAGCTGGATGTATCATAGGTGTATGGATAGGGCGAAGTTAAATGAAGGATGGTGATTTTTGGAACAAAGTGCTCCTGCTGTTGCAGACTTGGCAGGACCTTCTCTCTTGCCTAATGTCAGTTGGATACAAGGGATCTGCCACCTTCCAGAGCTTAACTTTGTATGATTTGGGTCTGTCTCCCAGCCTTTCAAATCCAGTTTATTACTGATCCTTCACCTCAACCTCCTTTTGTTTCTGTCACTTGAAAGAAGGAAAACCCATATTGCTCCATTCGTTATTAAAACCAAAGTTTAGTTGTTATGTCATGTTTGTCTCTTAATTCAGTGCTACAATTGTGAAAGAGGCCCTGAATTTTCTTACAGACTTGCATCCATCTTTTTTAATGTAAACATGCCAGTTCTGATGATTGGCTTTTATAAGTCGGTTGGTTTTCTGCTGATGAAATGTGTCTCCATAACTTAGATGGGAGATTAGGGAAGCTTTACCTCTAATTTTGTGGTAACACATCAGACAGCTTTCCAGCCATGGCTCCTTCTCCTTAGAAGCACGCAGCCAAGATTTTGCTGGCCAGCCTAAAGCTGCCTTCTTTCTGTGGCATTACTATCCCATAATGGCTTCAGAATACATTTTAATAGCTGTTTTACAACTTCCCATATCCATCTTTATGTCTTTACAAAACACTCTGTGAATAAAATGGACCAGATTTGATATATTTTATTCATGTGAGCATTCAGAGCACCTAATGGTGTGAGCACTGTATATTATACTTGGCACAACATGGAGTTCTCCTGTAGATTTCTTACTTCATGTTCAAAAGCTAGTGACTGCATCCTGAGCTAAAAACATTCCTCTGTCTTGGTAGCTCCTTCCAAGCTCTGTTGGTTCACAGTAGCAAAGGAGAAATCTTTTCCTTGATCTGAAGGCTGAGTGGTTTATAGTAAAATAACTCTGAGGCCAATTTCTAGTTAATTAAAGTAGACATGAAAACCTGTTGGGTGCAGAGAATTATAATTTTCAGCAAAATATAGAGATGTGTGCTGGTAACTATAACGTGCTGCTTCCCTCTTGCTTATTTATGTCATTTGGTTACAGCATAATTTGAAATAAAAACACCTGAAAAGAAATCAGATTATTTTTAGCTCACTAAAAATATATATTTTATCATAAGAGAAGACTTAGTGCCAGCATTTAAGTCTTGGCATAACATTTGTCATCCCCGAATAATCTTTCATTATCAGGATGAAATCTTATGAATTCATTTCCTTTTAGCACATGTTAGCTTTCTAAAGACTTTATTTTATCAATAAGTCAGTGGTAATGTCAGAATGCCACGATTCTGATGAGCAAGATGCCAGTAAAACACGTTAAACTCAATTTAAAATAAGATACTGCGTAAGCAGAGCTGGTTGTTACAAAAGATTTGTGGGTTGGTGACTCTGAGGTTTTGGTTTGGACATTTTGTGCTGGGTTATTTGCTTTTTTTTTCCCCCAACGATGTGAATGCAATGACCTCTCTTACATATTTATTTCTGCCCCTGGTCAACATCCATGGTGAACAACAGGGCTCATTTTAGGAAATGTGTTATGCAATGTCATATTAACCTGCAGGTTTGTCTTGTGACACAGGCAGCAAGAGGAACTCTGTCTCACATCTCCTCCTGTATTAATTTAGGCTGATTTCAGCACTGTGCTTTGTCTAGGAGATCTTCAAGAGCTAAACATTTCAGCCATTTCCATCAGATTTTTGTGGAATACAGAAGCTTTCCCCTCCAGACCACCCATAGGAGTCTGCCCAGTCCTCATCAGGCCTTGGGTTCTCCAACACTCTTTTTTGCACCTTCAATTCTCAACTCACCCAACAAGATGTCTCTGGAGGAAGAAGCATTTTCAGATTGCCTTCACAAGTTTAAAAAAGCTCAAGGTTTTCCAACTCCTTTCAAGCTTGGTTACCATCTAAGCCATTAGTTTAAAACCTCACTTACATACTCTCTGGTGTTCACACTCTGAGCTGAAGGTGCTCTTTTGAAAGAAAATATTTCTAGTCAAATATTCCTTGTCCTAATAGATCACTTCCCCAGCTGTGACTTCCCTGGGATGGGCAGAGCTTTGCTGATTTGTGCCAGCTGGAGATGTGGCTGATTATATGTGTTAGGAATGTGTGCTATAGAAACAATCATTGTTTATGGTGTTGACAAAATTATACTTGTTGGAAAAAAGAAACAAAACAGATATCAATTTAAGCAGAAGTAATGAGTGTGTGTGCAAAATTTCAAGGACTGTATTATTCAGTTGCCCCTTGTTTTGATGTGAGCATTTAGGCCCTCAAAGTGTGTGCTAAAAGCCACTGAAATTATTGGTTAAAAGAGAATTTCCCATGACAGCTCCTAGCTGTGGAATGGAAAATATGGTATAAATGCAAGTGAATTAAGTCTCAAAAGGTTGTTTGTTTATTGCCACTAAAATTAGGAAGTGTGTCTAAGTCACCTAGATTCCTTTAGCTTATTGATCCTTATGTAAAAGGTCTTTATTTGATCTTAATTAAAAACAGTTCTCCATGAAGCCATTGCTTCATAGTTGAAGCAATACTTCCATGTGATCTCATATCAACTTGTAGTCTTTTTAAATATGATAAAATGTTTGTGTTTGTGTGTAAATTTATGCAAATGAATTTGTGAATTTCGGCCAATGACATTAAATTAGATGTGTCATTGCTCTGTTCTTTATTTCTCTAGCCTGTTATTCTCATGTTTTGCAATGCTCTGCAGGTCAAAGGAAAATGCCAAAGAGATTATATGGAAAAGAAGGAGAGGGGGAAAAATTACTGTGCTCCATGCAGTCTTGAACATTGAAAAGAGAGTCATCCACGTGGTTGTTTTTGTTATCACAGCAGTTAGGAGTGCAAAATCTTTTTTTAGTCACAAACATTTCTTAAACAAAAGGAGAATTTAGGACTCCAGATTTGTATTTTTTAAGATTTTTAGGTCTAGCAGAATTGCAGTAGAAACATGCCTGCTGCCACGGGCTCATCATCATCACCATTCTCCCCAGCCCATTGTTAGCAGTAGCTTCTTGATTAACATCATGGAAATCTATAGAGTTAAGTGAATACAATCCTGCTCAAGATGAGCATGTCTGATGGTGTCTAACATTTTGCTTGTAAATGCCACTTTCACACTTCTGATCTTCAAGTTTGGGTCCCTTATTACCACTGCCAAGTGTCTGAAATATTTGCACGTGTCCTTGACACATCAGGCAAGCACTGTATGATGTCGGGTCGTGCAAGCAGGAGATGGAGGGTGCAAGAAGCCCTGAGTGCTCTGGAGTCAGTGTCCTGTCAGGTGTAGTGCCCAGCAGGGACCCCATTCTCCCCTTCTCCTGTTCCTTCTGGGGAATAGGACCTCCCTGCTGCCTTGTGTCAGTGTGTTGGGCTGTGATAAGTTCTAGCGTGGTGGTCTGAGCCCACAAAACCCATAGCAGAGCAGGAGGTGAGCAGGACCCACTTCCCCTCTATGTACACCTCTGCAGGAAACCTTTTGACCAATTTGGCCTTTTGGGTGATGATCATTCATCTATGGAGAGTCAGGGAAAGACTTTCAGGGTATGCAGGTGATGTTTGGGGAGCCTGAAAGATCTTTTGAACTGGGGTTGCTGATGCCTATGATAGTGATGTTAAAACTGTAATAGCAAACAGCATTTACATTTCTGAATGAATACAGGTGCTAGAAATGTCTAATTTCTTTGCACTGCTCTCACTTCTTGCCATGCTGAAGAAAATATGTATCTTGGGGCTTTATTTTCATATGCAGGTTTTGTTTACATAACCAGTACATTTTATCAGCGAGAACCGATGTTAACTGACAAAGCAAGAGGGAAATTTTCATTCTGTGCATGGTGATATCACAGAAACAATGTGTTTGAAGCCTTGTACTTCAAAAATATGCCTGTGAGGAATGGAAAAATCCAGGCTCATATTGTAAAAACGTGAGTCACAACAGCTATTATCTCTTAAGAAATGGCATTCCAGCTCTTTGATTCAGTCATTGATGATTTCCCTTTTTAAGTTGTGCTTTCTTACCCTTTTAAGAAACATCTGGGCTAACCCTGGCTATTCGTAGACATGTTTGCAATTCATAGATTAAAAGAAATTAGACATAGAAAAGACCCATGAAATTATCTTGTCGATTTCCTGAAAGTATATGAAACTGAAAAAGAATTGTGCTATATATATATATATATAAATTTGGAACTTTAGCTTATACACAATATGAAGACAAAACATGTCAAGAATTTTCAGTTGTAAGGATGCTGAAACATATATTTTTTAAAAGAAAAAATAAATAGAAGACTAGCAAAATTTCTAATGAAGTTTGTGTAGGATTTTTCAGTTCTTCCTAGGCAACTACCTTTCTGGAATTTGTAGATAACATTTAAAAGATCTTGTTTGACAAGTCTGAATTTGATTCAATTTTCTAGTAAGAGAGAGCTTTAAGCAAAAATTAATTCTCTTTAGAAAAATTAATTAAAATGTCTGATTTTGATTAGCTTTTTTTTCTGGCTATTTTATCTCCCTCACCATCCCCTATGCTTTTTTTGTTTTTCTTTTTTAAAAGAAATTGACCAGTTCTGTTGTGAGAATGGCTTCTCTTGGAAGTCTTTAAGGAAGCCTGAGAAAGATGCTGAATGGATATTTAGTGGATATTCGGTTTTTTGTGATCAAGCAACACCCATGAAAACCATGGTACTTAGCAGAGACATTCCATCATTCTCTGACATCTCAATAAAGTACTTGGGGCCCCTCACCCTATACAGCCTTGTCTCTAGTTCTGAAGCACTGGAAGCTGGAAGTTGGTGCAACATGGATCTAGAGCATCTGCAGATATACCGGATTATTAACTTTGGTTCTCTGTGTGTTTCTGCATCTGCAAAAGCTCGGATCAGCTACAGAGTTGTCAGGCAGATTGAGCCCTTGCCCATGGCAGCATAGTCTGTCTTGTATTGGCATTAGTGCCACGTAAGGACAAAGCACACTACATCAGGTGAAGGGTTTCTCTGGACCAGTAACATGGGAAGAGTGTTAAAATAGGACAAACACAAGTAGTCTTTCTTGCATGCACCCAGGTTCTGCAGTTGAGGGGTTTTCTCAGTCAGAGGCAGCATCTTGGTGTTTCAAACTCTTTATGAACCTTTTGCCCTTGAATTTGTCTCGTGACTTTGTGAATCCTTGCTATTTGTAGCCAAGTTTCACAGGATGACTCTGTGCCGCGTGGGAAGTGGATCCAGTGGTTGTTTCAAACCTCCTGCTCTGTGATTTCATTTGAAGTTTCTCCATTCTTGTATTATGAGGAAAAGCAAATAGTCATTCCCCATTCACTGTCTTTACAGAGCTCATTATTATCTGTACCTCAGCTAACAGCCCACAGTGTTCTCCTCTCTGGTTTAGAGATGTAGTCTGTGCCCTTGCAGCAGTAATGATCAGCCACCGATTTTTGTTGACCCCTTCAGCACTGAGAGACAGGCTTCATTCTGAAGAAAAAAAAATTGAAAGGACAAAAAAAACCTCAGAGAATTCTCTGTCCACCTGTATTGATGTCATTTATAGAAAGTGAAATTCTATTTGTTCACAGTGGTGCTGAGTCACAAAGCATTGAGCATAAGAAACTCAATTTGTGGGAAAGCTTCTAATTTCCTGTTTTTGAGGAGGAAGGGGATAAAACAAATGACGTGGAAGGGAGAGGGGAAGGAATAAAGAGAATAAATCTAACAAAAGAAGAATGTCAGAATACCCAAACTCCAGGAAGACTAATTCATTTTAGCATTGCTTGTTCAAACCAGCAGTAATGCAGAGTGTAATGTACAAGCTTCAGTAAATCATTCCTGTATGATAGACTGTGATCAATGACAATTTAATGAATTCATTTTAAAATGAAGTCAGAATAGAAAAAACAGTAGTTATTTGAAAGAGTACTTTACTCAAATAAATTGAGTCAATAAATATGCTATTTGTCATGCAGAGTCCAGTTAAAGTCTTGTTTGCTAACAAAAATGCTGTCATCACAGAGCCTAATAGACACAAACTATCTGGAACTATCCATTGTAAATAGACAAATGCCATCTGAAAGCAGAAAACAACAATTGCAGCTGAACAAAGAATTGGATCCTGCACGTGTTGCTGAATGCAGTAGGGTAACCCACCTCAAAATCTACTATTTTGTTTGTCCCCAGAGTATATTCCGATTTAGTATGAATGGTCTGATGTCACTGAAAAACAAGGTCTGTGTTTCTTCTGTGAAATGAGTATTAATTGTTGTGTGGTGAGGACTTCTCTTGCTGGAAAAACATGCCTCTAAAGTCACCATTAAATTGCAAAATAAGGCTTCAGTGAACTTGGATGGATTTGTGCAGGCTACTAGAACAGGGATAAGCTTCATCCTTTTTCAAACGGTAGTTTTACATTAATTTTCACAGCTATCCATGTTGTTTAGTGCAGATACAAGAAGGCTTTTTGTTCTGCTGTGCTTTTCACACTTGGCTTTATTCATGTAAGTTGAAGAGATGTGGCAATTCTCCATTTTTTTTCATGCAGGCAGAGACTGGAAGTGTTAACAGTGAAGTAGCACTGGGCTAAGATGGTCAAACTTCACAGGTTTGGGTTAGAATCATAGAAGCAAAGAATATCCTGCCTTGGAAGGTACCCACAAGGATCATTGAGTCCAACTCCTAGATGTTCAAATTGGTATTGGGTGGAAGGTACCTTGTTTTCAGATGTGATGAACTGGCAGCAGTGGCTATTCAGCATTTTGGAAGCCTGGCATGCTCTCATGGAGGCCCCAGGGCTTTTCCAGGCACATTTCGGCTTCCAACATCCTTTGGATTGCAGGGTGTGGAGGAAAAGAAAATGCTCAAAAGTCTTGACAGATATCTTGAAGATGGTATTTTCTATCCCAAAAGGAAATGAAAATTATGTTGCAGAAGCCTAAGACAGATATTATGAAGAATTTCTATGGGATTTAAGAATCTAAACTTGACCCTTCACTCTTTAAATTTGGAATAGAACAGCTGGGGCATTTTTAGATTTTGCATCATGTGGCCGGAGATTGGCTGATTTAAATCTGCCCTGCAGTCATCTTAGGCACATTGTTCATCCACTCCCAGAGATGCATTTTCAAAAATGAGTTAGGAATCCAAATCTCTGATGCTTTTAATGAAACTTAAGCTTGTATGTATCTGCTTAACTCCTTAGTTTGGATTTGGGATCCCAAATGACTGAAAAACTGAAAACTGAAGAACAGTCTATCTACAGAGTCTTTGTGTGATTCCTTATTGAATTTACAGTTTCAGTCATTTTTGTTTTCCTTGATGTTCTATTAACCACATAAAAACAGATGAAGGGTTTCCTGATAATAGATAGTCTACATGTTATTTGAGTTTGTGTTTTTTTTTCATTCTGATGGCTTTGTTCCTGCTTTTCTCCTGCCCCTAACTTTTGGTAATTTTATTTCAGCTGTTTCCACTACTAGGAGTAAAAACCAGTAAAGACAGAGCAGGATGAAAAGATGGCTGACTTCTTGTTACCACCGGGTACTAACAGCTTCCACCGGTTCACGCCTGAATCCTTGGCTGCCATTGAGAAACGGATTGCGGAGAAGCTTGCAAGGAATGCGAAGCAGGAATACAGAGAGCAGCTGGGGGAAGAAGAGAAACCTCAGCCCCAGTTTGATTTGCAAGCTTGCAAGAAGCTGCCCGATATCTATGGGACTGTTTCTCCAGAGCTCATTGGGGAGCCCTTGGAGGACATTGACCCTTTCTACAATGATTGCAAGGTGAGCACCAGCCAACCCGTCCTGCTCCTTTGCTTCTGCTAAAGCACAACCACTGCCTCTGTTTTGAACAGTCTGCTTTTTATCTTTCTACAGCTAGTACAAATATTTCTTTTCCAGATTAAGGATCACAGTTTTGGCATGAGCAGAGCTCCCAGAAAACATCTAAGCAAGAAGGCAAAGAGGGATAAAAAGCATAATTAAAACTTGTGTGTTTTCAGATAACCCTGAGTATGAATATATAATATCTGAAAAGAGCAGAGCGGTATCTGAGTTAAATTAAGCCAAAGGTTTTTATCTGCCCTATCTTGCCTTCTGCATGAGCTGTGACTTTTCACAGATCTGTTGTTTATCACTTAAGCCCCTTAATGTTAAGGGCTTCTGGGTGACTTGAGCCTTGTGCGAACACTTTACACAAGAGCGGAGGCACCTTCACAACCGTTCCTGGACAGCAGTGGTTCTGTTCTTGCTGAGAAATAGCTCAACTCCATTTAAGATGACCAAAACAGAGCTGAAGGGTGATGTGTGAGTAGTGTGAGTAGCGTGTGCAGTGCTGGCACTTTGCAGAAGGGTAAACTTCGTCCCAAAGAGAGCGTCACCTGATGAGGGATCACGTGTAGGCTGGACCAAAGCCACAACAGGGCAAACAGCTTCTGTCAAAAGGCTGTTGACAGCAGAGCTGGGTTGGTTGCTTACTCCAGTTCATTCCCCTTTCCAAACATTTCACAAAACAGAGAACAAAATAAAGCTTGGAAGCACAGTGTGTTTTTAGGCAGCTTCCAGTTCTTTCAGGTACTGATGTTCCTGCTTTTGGGCTATATGCTATTTCCTGTAAACAATGTTGGCCATAATGCTACTTCTATTAAAACAGTGTAGAGTCAGGTGGTAGAGCTACAGAATAAAAGTTAAATGGATAGAGACAAATAGATTACTTACCTGGAAGGGCCAGAATTAATTTACCTTTTAATTTGCCTGCTATCCCCGGGCACAAGCAGCAGGGTATAGATTTGCGATTTTAGCATCATGAAGTTTTTTGACTCAAGATGGGTGAGCTGCTTAGATTTTATGTATTGGATGTCCTGATTCTGTCTCTGTGTGAATATTAGTTCCTCTATGTATGGTGGGGCATCTTCCGAGCTCTGCAAATTGGGTCAGCATCCAATTCACCTTTGCTTTGAATTTAAGATAACTCACAGAATTCTCTTCCTCTGCCTGTATTAATCTGAGTATAATAAGAGTGCCTCAGTGCCAGGGTCAGATCCTGCTGTGGAGCTCTGCCTCATGCAGCTTTTTACTTGGTGAGACAAAACACTGAGAGCAACAAAGTGCTCAAAGTAGAGCAGGTGGAGTAACAAAATACGAAGGTCCCCAGCACCTGGGAAGAAGAGCATCACATAAGTTCCTCCTTTTAGACCCCCTTTTAGTCTCCAGCTCATTTTTATTTTCAAAGGTGATTCCGCTCTCTTCCCAGCCCAATGATGGAGGTGATGGAACAGAATCATGTAAAGGTTGAAGGAAGAATAGTTGGGATATTACAACAGGACAGATAAGAGCTCTGTAGGGAAGGTCTTGGACAAAACTTTTCACTGAGTGAAAAGGAATTTGGGTGTCTTGGGAGGGAATGGGAGAAAAATATGGAAAGCTGTCAGGAATTTCTCAATGGGATGTGGGCTGGGAAAAACTGAGTATAAATGCAAATACTGAATGTTCTCATTTTCTTTTTGTTTTCCAGACATTTATAGTACTGAACAAAGGGAAGACAATCTTTCGATTTAGTGCCACTCCTGCCTTGTATATACTTAGTCCTTTCCATCCAATCAGAAGAGCAGCAATTAAAATTTTGGTACATTCATATCCTTTCTGTTGATTTCCCTCCTCATGTATTTTATATGGGTTTTAAACACAGATGGATGGAAGTCAGAAACCATTTTATTTCATTAAGCTGTTTTAAATCTTTTGGCTGAACTTGCTTACACAAGCAGAAACGCACTTGGATTTTTGATTTGTTTCATTTTATATTGTTGTGTGAGCTATAAAAATGGCTGTATTATACCGCTGGCATCAGATAATGAGAACTGCACTGGAGAGTTCAGTGAATTTACTCAGGATTGAAAGATGGGAAGGGGCTGATCATCTTTACTGAAGGGTCTGAGGAAGAAAGTGGGTGTGGTACCTTATAAAGGAATAGAGCCAGAGGAAATCTGCACTCATGGAGAGCTTTGCTACCAAGCGCTTCAACAACTTCTCCCAGAGGTGAAACTCTGTGACACTATTTAATTTTGAACTACCTCCGAACTGAAATTTGTTTCTCTCCTAAAACAGAATATTTTAAAAAAAAATTTTGTTATTTTCTAGGGGGTTTTTTGTTGTTTCGTTTTTGTGTTTTTTTTTTTTTTTTTAATTGGAATGAGTTATCCATCTAGGAAAAACAGCATAAGCTGTCCTGCTGGACCTTCCAATGGGAAGGCAATGCCTGATTTCCTCTGGCTCTGGTTCTGAAGTCATGGAAGATACACTATAGTGGTTGGTTTTGGCTTGTTTTTTTTAACAAAACCACAGAAACCTTATATTCTGACATAGTCACATCTCTCTGGAAGGCCAGATTGACCCAAATATTCAACTTTACTAAAAACACACTCTTTTTCATGACTTGGCTGCTTTCTCTATGGTGCACATGGGAGACTTGGCAGTGATAATCAGACTCCACATGCTGCTGTGATCATTCTGTGGTGTTTAATGATGGAAATCCCTCATCTCCAATACTCGTGCCCACCACAGAGAACTAATAAATACTAAGCAGATAGCATCTTAGAATCATTGGTTAATTATCAAATTTCAGGAAAAAAATAGGCAAAGAAATCAGATTCCCAGTGTTTGTTCCTACAGTAAGGAAAAAAGAGTGAGAATATAGATATTCTTGCAAAAGGAAAAACAGGTGAATCTTCTAATTACAATAATTCTATGCAAAAATAAATATGTGATACCAGTCAAGATATTATTATAGCAGGGAAGAGTACGTTGTGGAATTCTGCAGATTTTTGCTTGTGTACCAGATTACATATGCAAGCACATGCTGCTACATACCTAGAGCCCAACAAAGTTTTTTAGGTACAGTTACCTCAGCACAGTACCTTAATCAAGGTCAATGCATTTGTCCAGTATGGCTAAGAGCAAAATCTGAAAATTGAGCTTCATAGGAAAAAAGTTGGAATATTGCTTCTAGTTTTGAAGGCTTGTTCTGTCTTCTCACTTCTACATTGGCTGGTGAAGCCAAGAGGGCACAGGTATGTGAAGCACGAGCTACGTGCCCTTGGTAGCACTCAACCAAATGATATACAAACTAGAAATCCTTATTACATTATTTCCAAGGATAAAGACCACAGAGGAGAGCATTTAAAATATTTATCAGGAAAGAAATATGGTCAGATGAAGAGTGTAAAATTTTGAGAGTGGCAAATCTCAATGCAAATTTTAGCTCCAGAAAGACCCAAATTAACACCTTGTGTTAATGTCTGGAGATCCAACAGCTCAATCTTTGCAGGCACAGGCAGGAGACAACAACTCCAGTACCAGTGAAACAGCAAAGTTCCTGCATTAGGGACTGATTTGTTTTCTGTCAATAAAGACCTTTTGCATCAACCTGAAACACAAAGGCCAATTGGGTGAGCAGGCAGTCAATATCCCAGGCAGAAAGGAGCCTGAGTCGGCAAGTACTCAAGCAGATAATGTCCCAGACATGAATCTGGGAACCAGATCTATCATCTTGCGTGACTGTAATCAAACAATCTTTGTTTTCCCCAGGGCAAAAGCCTAAAAAGGAGCATTAGCAAATGGTGCCCTGTCACGTAAATATCTGAAGCAACTTCTTTAGTAGATGCCATATTTCAATTTTCAGCCACTGAGTGTGACGTGAAGGCCAAGAGTAGAACAGAATAGAGAGAACAGAGTAAAATCATCCTATAGAGGAGCCATGGGTGTCACATTTCTTGGTTAAGTATCTGTATATGAAGCTCTTCCTCTGAGTTGTCAGGCAGGATAGATTATGTAGGTTCACTGCTCATCCAGCCAAGCCTGGTAAGTCTAGTCTCTCAAAAGTACACCCTTCCAAGGGAAAAAATACTGCAGCCTTCTAGTAAAGTGAATTACTTCAACTGACAACATATCCTTAACCCCTTATAAGTGTTTCTCCTCTGTTATTCAGAGTCCAGAAGGCTCCACAAAAGGACTATGGCCCACATTGCTGCCCAGAAGGTGGGCATTTCTGTCCATTTATGTCACAGAGGACAGGGAGAGTGTAGGACTGCATCCCACTGGATGAACATTTTTTGTCTTCCTCATCACTATTAGCTATTATTAACATCTTTATTTACTGTTTCCACCTATTAATGAGATTAAACCACTAATAACATTCCATTGATGCCTTATGTTTAAATCACTCCTTTAAATTCTTCTTGCCTGCAAGCCAAGGACCATTCTATGGTGTCTTTAGTTTCTCCAGGCTTCAGACATGTATAGAATCTGTAGCAATTGTTATTTCTAATGTTTCTACGTATTATAGCAAGTTACTCTCACTTTATCACTGATCCAGAATGGAGGTTTGACCAAAATTACTTTTCTTGATGCCAGACTTATGGATTCTAGTGCATTAGAAAAAGAAAAACGATTTTTTAAAAAAAATCTTAAAAAATTTCTGATCTTTGTTCATGTTTTCTGCTTGCAGCTTTTTTCTCATCTGATTTTGCACATTTTCCATAAGGCAAAATGAGACCTTGTGAAGCACCAATTATATGTACTATTCATTGGAACTAACCTTTGCTTGCACATATTATATGTAATTTGGCAATGATCACCTAAAGAACCTCTAGTATTCAGTCTGCTAATTAACAATTATCCATCATAATGAAGTCTAGAATAGAAGTGTGCCATGTTTGACTCAATATCTTTGTGCTAGAAGATAAAATTTATAACTTTTAGAATCAGTTTGTGTTCTGTAACCTCAAATTGGAAATAATAGATGTAATTTATTGCAGAACGGATCATGATGAGTAGCTTAACAAATTCAGTTTGTAGGCACTCAAAATTTTGATTTAATAGCAGTTTTAAGATAGGGAGCAGACAATGCTGTTAATATAGTTTATCTTAATTTTATCTTCTTTGTTTTGTCCTTTCTGAGTAGATCATCATCATGGCCTTTTTCTAATGCAAACAATTGCATTAGATTTCAGGTAGGATTGCTAACTTTCATTCTGTAGGAATTACTGTTTTGTTTCCTTTTTTTTTTCCTAACACTAACTTTGGTGCATAACCAGCTGAAATGTTTCATTTATTTGTGCTCTTTATAGTTTTCAGTTTGGTCATGAAACTCAGATTGAATTCATAGTGCATTTGTTGTCTCAAAGCTGACCCTTTACATTTTCAGATTGTGTTCTCTGGTTTGTTCTCTTTGGTGCTCAAAGGTGATGACACCTGCCTGTAAGTGAGCATCTGGGAAAGCTGTTAGATTCAGTTTATAACACTAGGAAACAGAGGTATACAAATCAAATCAGTGATCCTGAATTCCTGAAGAGGAATTTATTTGCTTGGAACTGAAGTATGCTATTTATTTGTCATGATCTGAAGATACCACTCTGGTTTACTGTGCTTGTATTCATAGCATCTCACTGTAGCTGCAGAAGTAATCCAGTGCTTTCTAGGCTGGCTGCAATTTACAACTAATTGTGTTAATCAGAACAACACAATTTATAGAAATGTATCTCAAGCTGATGTGAGAAAATATGACTGGACATCAGATATCCTTCCCAGTCCTTCAGTAGGAGGTGCTGGCCCAGAAGTGGAAAATGTTTGTGAGATGAGCATTCCCTGAGAGTTCAATTACTGCTTTCTGCAATGGNGGCATGTGCTTTTAGGAGACCTGTATGATGAACTGTCTTCCATTTCAGGAATTTGATTTAGTGTGCTCCTTTTTGTATTTATGGCCTCAGCTTAGCAGCCAAGTGCATGGGCTATACACATGGGAGGTCCATTTTAGCCTCCAATTAGGGAATCTGGTGGCTCAGCTGAGGCAGCTCTGCAGATCAAGGCTGTGTGTTTGTCAAGCAGGTTTGCAGACCAAAG
>WEIV01030747.1:1392-22666 GCA_013390005.1 Calyptomena viridis
AACCATTACAAATATTTTAAAAAGCAGGAGATTTTAGCTTTTTTTTCCTCTAATATTCTTGTGTAATAGAGAGGTTAATGAAGACTAATGCAATTACAATCTTTTTGACTCTGTTTTTTGTAGATGCCAAATGATGGTGGTCAGGTGATCACTGAGAACACAGTGGGAGAGTGGGGCACATCTTGTGGGACTTGCTCTAGGAGGGACTAGACACGGCGACTGACCCTTACCAATAAGAGCACCCTGTTCAGAGAAAACACTCAACAATGAATTATCTGGTTCAATATTTAAACATACTCTGAATCTCAGAAGACTGTTTTATGAACTTTTTGTTTCAAACTACTACAAATTTGTCAAATCCAGCAATATTTGCCTGAGGCTTTAGGATTTATGCCTGTGGGATTAAGCACAGGCCATGTAGCAGCACAGTTCTGAAAACAGTGCCACAAAATGTTACAAGGGATCTGTTGGCAAGATGCATCCTGTCTTCCTTTTAGTGTGAGAGTACATGGAGTACAGTAATCCCATCCTGAGAGGAATCTTTCATGACTAGACTGGTAACTCCTGGCTCCACTGTACTAAAGTTTTTGCTCTTGGGAGCCATTCAGTGATGAGTCATTAGCAGGGACGAAAGCAGCTGTATCTTGCATTTCAGATTCAAGAGGCTTTGCGGTGGTTCTCATCAGGAACATACAGAGGCACCTAAAGTATCATTATTTATTGTGACTTAATTTTTTCCATAAAACTGTACTAAGTAATTTATGTTAGTCTTAAAAAAATTATAGCTTCCTTGATACTGGCTGGTCTTCAGATGGACTGGTGGTTTTTTAATGAGTCAGTCAGTGAGCAGAAAACCTCTCAAAACCTTTAATGTAGCTCTTGCTCAAAGACCAAAGCAAATTCTCCTTCTTTGTGGAACCACTTTGTGTCAAAAACGTTTCTCTTGTATGTATGTATAAAATATTTTACTACTGTATCTGGCATAGATAGACAAAGTGAACTTCAATTTTCTTGTTTACCTACCTTTAAAATGAGTAGTGTAGTTATATAAACCTCATCTGTAGAATCCTTGCAAAATCTGTCTGAAAATAGCATTTTCTAAAATGAAAAGACTGCCCCACTGTAACACTTCATGTCAAAAAATGCTGACAAATGTTCCTAACAAAGAAGCCAAAGGCAGGGAAAACAAATTTTAAAAAAAGTTTACATGTAACTTGTACGTGGATCATTTAAAATTATGCTTTAAATACAGGAGTTTGTAAGTATGATATATCTAATCATAATCTTTCTACAGAACAATACTACATGTAATAATAAAAGCTCTCCAAAATGAAAAAAAATCAATTTGGAGGGAGAAGCCAGATGCAAAAAAAGATGAGTTATATAAACTGGGAGAAAACCAAGTAATTCACCCATCTGTGTGCATTGTCCACTTTGCCACCACAGTGGCTAAGCAACAGTATCTATTCATGCTTTTTCACCACACGTGTAGCTGAAGTTTTTATCTTCTGATAATGCCTAAGATGAATTCTGTGTACCTATAAATACACATGTAACATGTCCGTGCCTGCATGACATCCGTGTTAGATGCAGTATACAAAGGGAGTTGCATAACACTGTGCTTTTGCCTGACAAATTTTGTACATTTCTAAACAAATTTTTTAAAAGCCAAGCACACTTTTTTTATCCAAGCAAGGGAAGTTATCTGGAACCAATATTTTATAGGCATTGGCCAAACGAAGACTATTTTCCTTCTCTGCAATTGCAGTAGAAGATGAAGTGTTCTCAAGCCATCTGTGGTGTACTAAGCCAGAGTGTTTGGAATAAAAAAATGTGTGCTCTGACCCAGGCAGAGTCATCACGCAGCTGATAAAGAATAACAAGTCATTCCTAGGAACAGCTGCTACAGCAAGCAAGGGTTCTAACCTTTGCAGAGTAAGTGAGAGTTGTTAGACCCTATTGATTTAAGGAGACCTTCTCATCACCAAAACTGCAACACTACTTCCGAATAACATTTCAC
This sequence comes from Calyptomena viridis, assembly GCA_013390005.1. Lineage (NCBI taxonomy): Eukaryota > Metazoa > Chordata > Aves > Passeriformes > Eurylaimidae > Calyptomena > Calyptomena viridis. The sequence goes on from WEIV01030747.1 coordinate 3,413, forward strand.
TGTGCAAACTGCTTTGCAGTTCCTAGCAGAGCCTTTGTCTCCAAAACTCTCCTCTAAGACCTATTCCCGGCAGAGTCATCAGTTTAGTCCCACCATTTTCGTGGGTGTGTTTATAAATGGCAGATTGAAACAGTCAGTGTGTTTCAATAGGTAACATAATCTATGCTGAGTTGAACAGTCAGCTCTGCAGGAGTTTGCAATGCATGTCCTCAATAGATGCTAAGCAGAATGAGGTTCTGGTAATGGCACAAAGAAATGGGCAGCATGGAGAGTCAGACAAGCATGGCCAGTGCAAGGCAGAGCCTTTCCCAGACACAGGAGCTGTAGGCACATAGAACCCTTTGTCCATTGCAGATACAGCCAGTTCCTTTTATCTGCCTAGTCATATGTCTGTTATTAAATTGTTGCCATCTGTTAGTCAGAAACTCTCTTTAGAAGGACAAAAGGACCAACTACCGGGACATCTGCTTTGAGAGACTTCTACTTTACCTTGCAAAGTGATTTTTCTCTCATGACATGTAACTCTTGCATGTATCACGACATAAATGACACAGTAATAGTAGTGGAAAATATTCAGAAAGATATTAATTTTCAAACTTTCCAGCTTTCCACCTCAAATGTCTTTGCTTAGTTCCAATTTGGTGGAAAACGGTTCCTCAACTGTTGCAAAGCACACATAGGTGTTTTTTTGTTGGTTTTGTTGTTGATTGGTATTTTTGCTTTGGTTTGGCTTTTTTTTTGGTGATTCAGTTTGGGGTTTTTTGGTGGTGGTGGCTTTTTGGTTTGGTTTTTTTTTTTGGTGGTGTGTTGTATGGGTTTGAAAATACACTACAAAAAGGAAAATTAAGTTCATATCTTGTGCAATTTGACCTTCAGGAATTTGGTACATAGCATCTCCTATAAATAAGGTCTTTTATTCATGTCAGCTTTAGCACCTGAAATGATGGGGTAGTTTGGAATATCTGGGGCAGGTAACATTGACTTGTGTTTGCTCTCAAGCTTGACAAGAAAAATCTTATATTGTATCCAATGTGTTTTTTATTAATTACTTTTTCAAATGCGAATAATGCAGGTTTTGGATCCACAGTTCAGCTGTATGGAATTACTCCCCATGTTCCCTCAGTAGTTTGCTGCTGTATCAAAATACTCAAACATTCCATCCATACCCATCTGTAATTATCACTGTATAATGGGAATGTAGCTGCAGGGATGTATCTTGTATAGCCCTTTTTTGAAAATGGTACATCCTGTCTCTGCATGTGAATGGCCCCATTTTCATGACAAACCAAAGGCTGTAGCTTACAATGTGGCTACAATATACTGGTATATTGTAGGGATGGCTGATTTCTTTTAGCTCTCTCTAATCAAGTTCTGAAGTGCTTCAAATTTTCCTTCCTTTGCAATGTTCTCGATAATGGTAGTTGACATCAATAACTATTATGCACAATTTTTAAATTAATTTGTTATGGAAACCTAGTAGGTTAGAGCCTGTTTCTAGCCTTTTATGTATGTGATTTATGTATGTGATATAGTATAAATTGCCTTAGTATTTCTTTGTGTCTTCCACCCATTTATTCTTAATATTACACAGCATATTTAATGAACTAGACAGATGCTTCAGCATTTAAAAGTCTGATGATCCATCAGATGGAGAGCCATTTTGACTCTTCCTGTGGAGATAGGAATTTTTTCCATTGATAGAGTATTTAGTATTTTCTACCAAGCAAATGTCTTCTAACTTTAACATGGTCACTTTTTAGTTAATTCTTAATTCCTTTTCCCTTCCTGTGCATTTTTATCCAAAACCTTTCTTCCTGTGATTCTCATCAAGTGTGACCTCATCAAGGTGATGGAATTTCAGAATTTATTAATTTCTTTTCCTAACGAATTCTCTGCTCCTCCCCCAAAAAGGTGCAGTTCATTTTACTTAAGTAACTTTGCTTAACCCATTTCTGTCATAACCCTTTTCCATATTTCCTGAATGATCTCTATGACTTTTGAAACCTGGGAAAATATTATTTAGAAGAGCCAAATGAAGGCATTTTGAAATAGCTATTATTAAAACAGTGAAGTTTGTTGCATAAAACATACAAAGCTGGAGATGCAATTAAGCTCTTCTTCCCTCCTGCTCCCCCTCATTTGTGTACTCCTCAATGGAAATTCATCCTGGCAAAGACAAAAAGCTGTGGTTAAACAACATTAATGGATGAGTCACTTAGCACTGGAAAGAAAGAATAAAAAATAAAAAATACAAAGCTCTGCTGCTTGATAAGAACAAAACTAGGTCCAGATGGTTTCTGTTAATCCTCCCATATTTGTCTGAAGATCAACCAGCAGAAACATCCAAGGCCACGTGAGCATTTTCAGTTCTTCAGGTTTTCTTGGTGAAACAGGAACTCTCAAGCACATAGGAATCCTCTTCATCAGGACTCTGCACAGATTAAGATCAATCAGGCCATGCTGAGTGTCACATTGCTTGCAGAGGTGTTGATAACAGCCTAATAATTTTTGTTATAATCCTTATTGGAAGTAACAGTTCAATGACTAAAGACCAATGTGAATAACTGAAAATACACGGGAGTGAGAACTTCATTCCAGTGCCATGACTTTGCAGAGACCAGTGCAACCCAGAGTTCCAGTTACAGAGTGTTTCTGTGGAATCCTTGGCCAGATTCCAGGACAGATGGAGTCTCTGGAGTAATGACAGCAAGGCAAATCCTAGTAAGCATGTGAAGGCTTAGTCTTTGAAATGTTTGTGTTCATCAGGTTTTGGTGGGTTTTCACAAGAAAAGTGAAATATGTTAGGCCATGTCCTGTCAAATTTCAACACTTGCTCTCTAGTTTGGATATTCAAAAGGTTTTCAAACAAAAAGCATTATTTTTCTACTTCGTTTCACTTTCAGAAGTGACAGAAGTGTTTTATCCAAGGTTGTTCTTTTTCCTTCCACTGCTTCCGTATAATTCTGAGACAGAGAGTTTGGTCTTGGGTGGTTTCAACGTGAGGAACTAGAACTGTACAAACCTTCAAAAGTGGAACTATGTGATGACCCACTTGGTGCAAATGTGATGAAGCTGATGTTACCAGTATGGTCTGCAGTGGTGCATGTGTGTGAACCTGTGTTCAGGGCAGTACCTGTCCTGCATCAGCACTGTAAATGCATTATGCTTCTCCCATTACATTGTCAGGAAAATATCCTTGAAATAAGGTTAAGAATGTTCAAGAAACTGTGCAGTGCTACATATATAACTCTAATTTATATGGATTAGAGCTTCTGAGAGTGTTGGCTGATGATTAAAACTCTGTCAAACAAGACCCTTCAAGTTCAATTTGCAGCTCTGCATAGCCATTGGCTGCTACAGTGGCCACACATCACTCACCACTTATTAATCTGTCCACTGAAATTCAGTGCAAAGACGATGCAGGCTGGAATATATTTTTTTAAGAACAATAATGTTAGGAAGCATAACTTTCTTGAAGAAAAACAAGTGCAGAAAAACTTGTATTAAAACAAGTGTAGATCACCTTTGAAGTAGCTTGAGTCAACAGGTTTGGGCCTGAAGTTCTTGGCGGAAATATTTGTCGCACATCGGTATGAAAAAGTGATTAGGTGTGGATCAGAATGAAGTAAAACTGCTGGCAGGTGCTCCTTGAATTATCCTATTTTGCATGGTGAAAACTGCTGTTGTAAGCCACAGTTTTAGCTCATCAGTAAAAAAGAAATAATAAAAATAAGCCCTTCTAACGAGGGAAAGTGTGGATGCGAGGACGGCTGCCTAACCTTTGCCAAGCAAACCACATAACACTTGTCTGGATTCACATCACATTGTGTGAGTCCCAGATACTAACCTTTGGCCACCTGCTTGCTGCTCACACACACACTGGGAGCTGCCCCCTCTCCAGCTTTGTGAGGGAAGCGGGCGGAGTTGTGCCCTGGATGACCCTGGATGAGGATTGACAATGAGCAGTTCATTCTGTCCTGCATTTTGTCAGGAGTGGGAGTAGTGCAGTTACTTCCCCACAGCAGAGATGAGCCTGCAAATGTTCTTCAGTGGTCAGCGTGGCCAGCTTCAGGTTTGCAAAGGGCAGCACAGTAATGGTGTGCCTTGCTGGAACAGTTATTTTGATAGATTTTTCGTTGGGTTTGGTCAGGCCTTTTTTTGAAATGCGGAGCAAATTCCACGTAGACACGGACTGAAGCAGGAGAAAAATATCTCCAGACATCCCTTAGAACTGAAGCATCAGTGTGAGGAGCAACACAGAGGGAAATTATTTTGAATTGGCCTCTGAACCTGACTTTAGCTGTGAACATGGGGAGTTGTTTGTTGTTGGATTTTTTGTTTTGTTTTAACTTGATGAAGGAGAAAATCTTAGATTCAAAAGAGGTTTCTGCTTTTCAAAAGCTTGCTTGTTCTGGAAGAAAATCTAGAGGGAAAAAGAATTTGAAAGACTCAAAAATGAAATGTACATGTCTGATGTTCATCAAGTTTATTTTACATGTTTGGTGTTTATAGATTGGAGGTGCTTGACAAAGCCGGTATTTATGCACAAAGATTTTTTTCCAACATAAGTGACTTTCTACTGTAATACAGCTGCAGGGAAGAAAAGTTTCTTTAGCTATAGCTTCATTTCCAGATTAGTTGGGTTTGTGCTTGTTTTGCAAAATTCTACTATGCTTTGTTAATTGCTTCCTTAAAATTATCACATCATTCCTATGCTTTCTGGAATGCAGTTTGTTAAAAGGAAGTCAAGAGAAGAAATGGGTTCAACTTTCGAACTTCACAAGGTCAGCCAAAACCCACAATTTGTAAGTTCTTTTCTGGTTGCTTAAAGGATAGAATAGGTGCTATGGAGGTACTGTGAGCATTCATACTCAGTCAATGATTTGATCTTAGGATGAAATACAAAACTTATGAATTACAAACTAATTTTTATACCCTTTCAAAGCACTGGCTTTGGCTGCTTTTGCAATGCTGGAATAGTCATCAGAAAGTGATAACAGGATTGTCATTTGAGATATTTAAAGAATGAAAAAAACCCAAACTGGTTCAAATACTGCTGAGAATAATCCAGCCCTGAATTTGGCTTCCTACAGTATTCCATCAATAACAATTAGTTCCCTGGTAAAGAGAGAGTGCCTTTTGTGTCCACTGCCTTGTAATATATTCCAACAAGGAAGTATAAGATGCAAAAACGCATTCTTCATGTAACTCAAATGCTGTTAAGAAACAATGTCATTAAAGTTTAATGTAGATTGCAAGTACCGCAAGCAGCAAAATCTTCTCTTGCGTAACATTCTGAAGAGTCCTATTACAACACATTATAAATGGTAAGAGCAATATTTGTGGGATACAGGGCACGTTAGGTTAAGAAACATAAATTAAAAGTCATGAGTGACTTAAACAGAGTCACTCTGATATTACATGGAGTTAGACGTGGAGAAACCACAAGATCTGTTCACATTGTGGATCGATGGTTTACTTCCAGCTGACAGTCTGCATATGATCCCACACAGCCTCTCCACATGTAAAATGCAAGGTTTTTACAGCAGGTCAGTCCTGACTGCTGGCTGCTGTGCTTCCACTCTTACCCTGATTTCCAAGAAATCCCTCCTCTGAGATTTCTTACAAGGTAGTTGCATCTTGAACTAAATCAAGAAAGACTCACACGTTGTCAGCAGGGATGTGGAGAGCTGAGAGGCAGCAGGACCGTGCAACCATGGTCACATGGATACAGGTGCCTGTTGATTTATGTCTGCTCCATCTGTCCCTGTCACTCAGCATAGCTCTTTGATCCTATGTCAGAGTTCTTCACTTGGGATTACTCTAAACCAAAATTTTTAACTTTCCCAAAGAACTTTAAAATGAGCTTTGCCCTGTCTTTTAGACTGTGGCAGGCATCACAACCTTTCTACAAGTGTAGAATACAGACAGTGATGAGGAGGGGAGACAAATACGGAGTGAAGGGAAAGTAGATGTAAAAATCAGAAAAAAATACCAGAATGACAATCTGTAGAGCAGATGTAAAAATCATTAAATAACGCTAGAATGGCAATCTGTAGAAACATCTTATACAAGTTCATCAAAGGATAGGATGCAAAGGTAGAGGAATGGGTCGGGTCTTCAAAATTTACCGCTATTGGTTTGTAAAAATCATCAAAGAACTGTACAGTAACATGGCATTTCTAAAGGATGATCAAACTGACATAGCTTCTACAAAGATGGAAGTTATGAACTGACCTGAGGGAAAGTCTTACTGGAGTTTAGGAGAAAATCATTATTTCAGAGCAAACATGCATAGGTCTTCTTGAAAAAAAGATTTGTCAATGACAGCTGAGGAAAGTATTGCATAAAAATGAGTCAAAATTTCCATTTATTTAGCACTCAAGAAAGGACAAATAGTGCAAATGTGATGGGTCTGTGATACCTGTGCAGAGTCCAGACCCTTAACTGAAAACATGTTAGAAGATTTCATCTTGGACCTAGAAGAGGTTGGAAGCTGGTAGTAACTCATTTAATCCAACTAAGAATACCATTGGAGCTGGTAATATTTACAGTTATCTTTTCATAACTATCTTAACTAAACTAGTACTCTGGCACATTTCTGCTAAACCAAAAGCAGCTGAAGTAGATTTGTGGTGAGCTTATTTCAGATAATGGACCATTAGGAGCGTTGCATATTTCCAAAGGGCTGGTCTTGTGTGTCCATGCATTAGCATGGTTCATACTACCGTTATATGTAAGAGCTATGCAGGCATGAACCAAAGGAAATGAAATGTTTGAAGCCTCTGCTTCCAGTTTATTTGTTGAAGTACATGTCTTTGGAATTCAGGGTTTCATCCACTCAGTCAGTTATGTCCTTTTCTCTGCAAATATTCAGGATATACAAAGATCTCATACTCATAGTTGCAAATTGCTACCAAAGAAAAAAATTACATAACTAGTAAAAGAAAATTATAGTAACAATGACAGAGCATTAAATTTTTCATTTGGAAAATACAATATAGCAGTGTAGAGTCTGAGTGGTCTATAACAGCTTTGGGTGGAAAGAGTAGGACAAAACAGCCATTTATATACAAAGAAAGTACTTTGGCAAAACTGGAGACTGATCCTAGTTTCTTTACTTATAAAAGCTTATTAGAATGCAGTCAGTGATGCTTAGAAACTAAGGAAAATAAAAAATATTAAATCCCAGCTGTCAAATGGGCAGCATATATCATGTAAATATTCACAAGTACAAGAAGCAACTATCATTACGTCAGTAGATATAAATAAAGTAAAAAGGTCTAATAGATGGTTGTTTATTTTTATTCTACCTGATAAGATTTCCACTGGTCTGAGCAATCGTCCATGAAATGGTACATTGATATGCTTCTCCAGCACAGCAAGTTGGAATTTGGAAAAGAAAACCCAACTGTGCAGATGTTGACATGCCAGTGTTACACTTTTAAATCCAAGTTGTCTGGCCTCTTCTATTATTATTATTTTATTTGGGGTTACTTTATTTCTCTCTATTATAGTAAACAAGAAGTATTTATTTTTATACAACTATAAAAATAGTTAGGTCCTAAAATAGGCAGACCAAAACATGGCTAAATGGGAATTCTTGTTTAATACAGTCATGCATTCTAATTCCTATTTTACACCAGGGGCTGTTCCACAAACAGTTTTAGGGATCAAAACTATTCCATTAATTCATGTTAATCTTAAAAATCTACTNCATAGATTGAATTCTTTCTTCCTGAAAAGCCAATTTTTAGAGCATATCATACTCCCTTGAGTCAATGAAATTAGCCCACTGGCCAGCATGGATGATTGATTCCATTTATATGCTTCAGTTTAACTTTCAGTCATATTATGTAACTATCGGATAAAATTTGCCTTCAAAGGTTCCATCAGTATCTCCATTTTTTTGTTAGGTAAATTTGTAGACTATTAAGAATGCTTAATAAAATGAACAAAAAGCTTGCTGATTTTTTTTTTTTTTTGCTTAATCATTAAAATAATATTCTTGAGTTATTGAGAAAAACAATTTCCATGTCACACAGCAAAGAAGAAACACTGATCAGATTTTGTGTGCTTTCCTTTTAGAGATGAAAGTTCTCATGATCTCTGGATGATTTAAGAACATACTAGACATGCTGTGCACACTGTACCAGCAATCATAGCTTACAGCAAAATATGTAGATAAATAAGTATTCTTTGGATTCCAGGCAGAACAAGTTCACTAAAGAAGAAAGGAAACAATAAACACCAAAATATTATGAGATTTTTTTTCTCTTTTTACTAGTGGATCCAAATCCACTTCACTTAGAACTTTCTGGCAGGCCAGCAATGTGCTGTTCACACTTGTGGAAATGAGATGTTTCACTCTGAAATACAGAGAAATAAGGGCAAAAACACAACGTGCAGCTGAAAGCTTTTGAATAAATTATAAATGAGGAGTGCAGTTTTCTCTGAAGAAAGAGTGTTTGGAGAGATTCAGAAGAAGGTGTGAATTTTAACCTTAGAAGTAAGGGAAGGGACACCTTGGATGTATTATCCCTAAGAATCACTAGGGGAGAAAGAGGAATGGAACCTGCTCCTCTCCAGTCTCTACTGTTGCATAGCCTTGGTCTCTGTGGGTACTGTGATTAAAGTGTAGATGACCTTCTGTCACTGGGACTCCTTTCTTGTGAGCTTCTTCTGCTTCTCCAAACCCCGTCCTTGAGATTTCATGTTAGCCTAAATATTTAGCCTAAATAGCATGGAGGATGAAATGTTGGAACAAGTAGAGTCCAGGTTAGAACCGGAGAGATGATGTTTACAGCATTTTAGTATTAATGAGGAAAAAAGTGAAATTTGATGGAAAAGAAATAAATAAAAGAAAAAGATAAAATTACTCTATCAAAGAAATGAAAGACATGTGACCAGAAAGAAATATGANGTCCTTGGTTCAAACATTTCCTTGAGAAAATGGATGGTACAATTTTAGGCCAGGAACCTGCTTGAAAGATGCAGGTGTGTAATTCTTATAGCTCTATAGATTCCTTTGGATGGTACTCCAAAAAGTACATTAGTTAAGTCAGTGTGTATTGCACTGTTACATACAAAGGTAGATATACAGTGTTGTATTCTGCAACTAATTAATTGGGGTTTTTTTCATACTTTCATTTTGTATGTAAATTTCATTTCATATTTAATGCAGGTACCTTTGAAATAATTGAACTCTCTTTCATCAAATTTCATGGGTTTTGACATGCCTGTATATATATATGTATATATGTGCCTATNGATAAATAAGTATTCTTTGGATTCCAGGCAGAAAAAGTTCACTAAAGAAGAAAGGAAACAATAAACACCAAAATATTATGAGATTTTTTTTCTCTTTTTACTAGTGGATCCAAATCCACTTCACTTAGAACTTTCTGGCAGGCCAGCAAAGTGCTGTTCACACTTGTGGAAATGAGATGTTTCACTCTGAAATACAGAGAAATAAGGGCAAAAACACAACGTGCAGCTGAAAGCTTTTGAATAAATTATAAATGAGGAGTGCAGTTTTCTCTGAAGAAAGAGTGTTTGGAGAGATTCAGAAGAAGGTGTGAATTTTAACCTTAGAAGTAAGGGAAGGGACACCTTGGATGTATTATCCCTAAGAATCACTAGGGGAGAAAGAGGAATGGAACCTGCTCCTCTCCAGTCTCTACTGTTGCATAGCCTTGGTCTCTGTGGGTACTGTGATTAAAGTGTAGATGACCTTCTGTCACTGGGACTCCTTTCTTGTGAGCTTCTTGTGTGGAGAATCTCTGCTTCTCCAAACCCCCTCCTTAAAACTTCATTTTAGCCTAAATAGCATGGAGGATGAAATGTTGGAACAAGTAGAGTCCAGGTTAGAACCGGAGAGATGATGTTTACAGCATTTTAGTATTAATGAGGAAAAAAGTGAAATTTGATGGAAAAGAAATAAATAAAAGAAAAAGATAAAATTACTCTATCAAAGAAATGAAAGACATGTGACCAGAAAGAAATATGACACGTTATGGAAAAAGGCTTTTAAAGAGAATTTCTGATTTCACAGGAGTAAATCCAAACATTATATTTCATCCCATCTGTTTATGTTGAAGACTAAGTAGCACTCAGATTCCCATCACTAAGAGCTTCTGAGCTGCAAAATGACAGTTGTTAACTGTTATGTCATTGCAGACTCACCCTCTTTATACCCCTCTATCTGCTTCAGATGACTCGGATTTCTTTCCGAATGGAGGAAAACTCACTGGAAATTTAATTAATGGTTTTACTTTAAAATAGTAATTGTTTGGAATACATTCTGCAAAAATGTCAAGTTCTTAGCATACAGTGCATCTTTAATATGTCTGTCCATAAATTTTTGTAGCTTCAACAATTTTAAGCAGTGGGATACCTGTGAGGCTGACTTGGATCAGATCTAAGATGCATATCTGGAGCTCAAGGCTTTTTCTCTTTGAGGTCTGTGGTTCTGTGAGAGGTGAATACTACCCCCTATCCCTTCTCTCAGGTATCAAATTTCCTCCTGTTGTGTGAGTCCTTGGTTCAAACATTTCCTTGAGAAAATGGATGGTACAATTTTAGGCCAGGAACCTGCTTGAAAGATGCAGGTGTGTAATTCTTATAGCTCTATAGATTCCTTTGGATGGTACTCCAAAAAGTACATTAGTTAAGTCAGTGTGTATTGCACTGTTACATACAAAGGTAGATAGACAGCGTTGTACTCTGCAACTAATTAATTATTTCTTTTTTATACTTTCGTTTTGTATGTAAATTTCATTCCATATTTAATGCGGGTACCTTTGAAATAATTGAATTCTCTTTCATCAAATTTCATGGTGTTTGACATGCCTGTATATATATATATGTATATATATATGCCTACATATATTTGACATGCTTCAGTAATCTTCACAAAGTCAATGTAAAACAGTGTTGCAACTACATCTTTCTTTGTTATGAAAAACGAAGTCTGAGAAAATTAGAGTTTTTACATATAACTAGGGGGAAAAAATGACATGATGGAGCCTAATATCTTTAGTGCAAGTGACAGGAGAGACCGCTTTCTGGAGTGCCCATTGAAGACTCTGGAATTATAACTGAAGTTGATAGTTATGGTAGAGGTGAAATCAACATGTCTGCTCTGCTTGTTGTAATAGAAGAAAAGCAATTGAAAAAAAATTTTAGTGGGCTATTTAATGCTAGGTTATCAAAGAGAATTGTCTGATATACTTAAACTAAAAATATTCTTTTTTTTTTCTGGTGTTAAGTAGATGTTCTAAACATTCTAGAAACACAAGTAAATGATGAGCCCTCTTTTAATACTCTGTATAAATTTTCTTAGTGAATTAATTGCTGTGCTTAATGTAGTAACAGTCAATGCTTGAAATGGAGTTTAGGAGCACCCACTTTCATTCTGTTCAGCTACATATGCATGGCATGGAGGAAGAGCTACTGATGACATTTTGCCATAAACAGCTTTCAATATAATGAATTTAAATTTTTTATTTGCTTCCTAAAATATTCTACTTAAAAATTCCATAAAAAGCATACTGAAGAATCATAGACTTTAATCAATAGTCTGGGAAGTAAATTACAACTATCAAAACATTTACAATACAGCACAACAAGAAACAAGTTTTGGAAGGTATTTATATGTAGTTGTATATAAACAAAGTTTTGGCAATGTCAAATCAAGAGAAGAGATTAATTTGATGGTTAACAAACCATCAAATTAATTCTGTAGCTGCTCTGCAAGAATGCTTGATGCTTTTCTTGGAAGCAAGTAATACCAGCCAGTATAGGAGATGGAAGTTAGAATAGTTGAGTTCTGATCCTACACAGCATTTTTATTGTATAACCAAAACCTCTTCTTTCCCATTTTTTTCATATCTTGTGTATAATGTTTTGCTGTGACCCATTGGCCAAAGTACAGTTTGTGCAAGAGTGCAACAGGAAGAAGATATATCTTCATGGAGGAAATGTACAGCCTACCTTACACAAAAAGGCCACCACTTAACCCACATTACTTCAGTGAGTGAAAATTGAGAAATCTTAAGCTTGTTTAATTTTTATAATCAAAAAAACTCCAAGGAGATTCCTGAACATGGAGATTTCTGGAGTGACGGAAGATCCCCTACAGTTTGTGACTAATCCATAGACTGATTAGTTGCAGAATAAGACGTAAACACAATCTAAGTTTTTGGAACTTCTTCTGCCATCGCAATTTCATGTTTGCAGAAGCTGCCTGAGAAAAGATAAACAGTCCTGAGAGGAGGAAAGAATTCTTTTTACTAGGCCTTATAAGATTAAATCCTAGAAGGTAACAGCATGCTTAACATCTGCTTACCAATCCATAAATCTGGATTACAGGCTTACATTGTAAAATACCTGCCTGGGAAGACTGAAGAGTAATGTCACATCAAATCTTTCCTCTGAAACTAACTGTGAGTATTTAGAGGTTATATCTTGGTCTGAAAATATAGCTTTTAAATACCCTTATCTAATTATTTCAAAGGTAACACATTTTATGGAAAGACTGAGGGTTGATTTAGGCTGGTCTTACCAATTATCACAGAATCACAGAATTAACTAGGTTGGAAAAGACCTTTGAGATCATCAAGTCCAATCTATTACCTAACACCACCTCATCAATTAAATCATGGCACTAAGTGCCACATCCAGTCTTTTTTTAAACACTTCCAGGGACAGTGACTCCACCACTTCCCTGGGCAGCCCATTCCAATGGCCAAATAGATCCAAATGGATCCTTCCCATTTGTGGCAAGTGCTATGCTTGAGATCCACAGCATCTTCAGCCTTCAGGCGTAAGGAATACTTGGCTAAATCCTGTGTTTTCCTCAGCTGGAACAGCTGAAGGAACATCTGTTGCACTGTATACATTTCTCACATTTGTATGCGGTTGAAGGTGATAACCTGTGGCAGGTTTTCACTTTTCAGAACAATTTTGAAGAATCACTCAAGTTTCTCAGCCTGCGGCTACTGTCCTTGGCATAAGGAGATTGAAAATGAACCTGTTGTGGGCCTTCATGCCCTCCTGAAATCGCATGACATCAAATGAGAATTGCATTTTATTTTAAATTGTAGGGAGGTTTCCCATGGTACTGTGCTCATCTCACAGGGAGATTTGTGCACTGTGAGAGCCCTGACTGTATGAAAGGGTGGGAATATGCTTTGGGCTCAGCTTACAGTCAGACCTCCCACCTTCAGTAGAGGCAGGAGGCGGAGACCAAGCAACTGCAGTGTGCTTTTGGGAGCTGCAGCAAAGCTGAGGCTGTCTGCTCCTCACCTCCAAATTCCTTGCTGGAAGTAGTAAGGATCCGTCATACCATAAAGAATTTCAGATAGTCTTCACCATCTGTGATGATTGCTGCTTTACAGATGATGTGCAGTATCTTGAGTCTCAACACCCCAGGAAGTTTAGTCCAAAGAAGCAGTGAGACTGTGCCTTCTGGAAAAGCTGTGCCTCACATTGCTCCCAGTTTTGCACATTTTAATGTTGATGTTGGGTTCTGTAGTCTACCTTCTCAGAACTGCTTTGGAATGTCATTTTCAAACACCGTTTGTTTTATGTCTTTCATTATTGGAATGTTGATCCTCTGATTCTTGCACCTGGAAGCACAGAAATGTTATAAAATTCACTGAAAGTGAATTATTTGATGCTACATACTGATGTCGTGTTAGGCTCAAATCCTCATGAATTCATTCAGATTTTCCAGCTTTACTTAAGGTCTTGTAGTTCAAGAAGACTTTGATTAAATGCAGACTGAATCAAACCTAAATAATACTGGAGGGTATGGGTGGTATTTACTTTGACGTTAATAGAGCTGAAGACTGAGTTTTATTCAAAACCATAGCTAAAAATATCTTAAACCCACTATATGATGGCAATAGTTCCCTCCCCAATATATTCCATGGTCTTGAGGCAAGGGAGAGGAAATAGCCCTGCTGTTTGCACAATGATAGTAAAGTCTGTGTGGAGTAATACACTTAAATCATCAACATTGTAATCAATGTGTCATGGTTGTATTAGAAATACACACAAACAGCATTATTAGTTTGCTAATTAGTTTACTATTAAATGGAGTGCTGTTAGCTTAGGCATGCTGAGAAAGCCACCTCTGTAACCCTTTGAACCCCTTAAACATCAGTAATTTTCCATTCTTTTCCATAAAGCGTAATATGGACATGGAATTCTGTTCAACTAAATGTGCAGCTTGACTCATTGAATGAAAGCAATGTAAATGAAATCTGAATTACATCTGTGTTGTGTTATAATGAATAACGTCTGCTTACTGAGACACTGAGTCAAGGACCTTGTTCTCTGTGGAAAGAAAATATTTGTGTGTTGCACTGGAAAAGCTGACAGGCATACATCTGTGGGCTCTGCTTCACATGCTGAACACTAGAAATAATGCAAATTGTTGATTTGGCTAGGAGTAGCAAAAACATGGTTCGAGAATCATACCACTTACTGCGTGACTAATTTTGAGAAGCAAATGCAAAGTCTTGAGTACGGTTTTTTTCAGTCTGCTTAGTTTGCTTTTCATATTTTGTATTACTTGTGGTATTAGCTTCAGTCTGGAATGTCTTAAGCAAAGTTCAACAAGTAAATCAACAGTTATTTTCATCCAAGATAGATAACTGAGTAGCAGAGCAGGATATGAAATAGAGTATCTTAATATGGCCTGAATTTTTCATGTATGTGCATGCAGCTTTAGATAAACACTTCGGCTTCCTGAACAAGCAACCCTTGTTACAGAGTTTGAGAGGTTTATATGATTTATATGAGGGCTGTTTTGAGTTCTCTAAACTTTTCTAATTTTGAATTTCTCTCCAAGGTCAGCTCTGAATATGAACAAAATTTAAGCATGTCCTCTGTTCATGTGGTCACAGTTTAGAAGACTTTTGAAAAAAGCATTCAAAAATGTTGAAAACCCATATGACCCTGTAACAGATGGTGGTTCAATTAGTTTTCCAGTGCTCAGATTAAAAAATGAGAGTTTTGTTTTTAATAAAAGGGAAATAGGAGCAGTTGCTCAGTACCTAGCCTGCTGCTGCTGGGAGGATGCCGGAAGATTTTGGAGTATTAAATCCTGCTGGCTGGGAGGACCAGAGGAGGCCAAACTCTCACCATATCATTAAAACAGTGCCAGAAATCCAAACTGGTGCTGCTTCTCCTGGTGCTATACTTTTCCCAAGCATTGCTTGGCTGACCATGGTGATGGCTGACAGTCATATGCCCCAAAATTTAAGTGTCATCTTAGCTAGAGCTTAGCACCCAAGAAAGACCTAGGTAGAGAGAGCCTTCTGAGACCAAATCTCTATTAATAAAACAGAAAACAACAACAAACAGAGAGAGAGGGTAAAAGCTGCTGCCAGCTACAGCTATCACCTAGGCATCTTAGTTTTTGATATTACAGTTCCTCATGTTACTTTATGCATTGCTTCCATGCATGCCCAGAACTGCATTTATCTGGATAGCTCAGAGCCTGTTTTCTACCCAGACTTGATTTTGATCCAAGAACTAGACATCTGAACCACCAAACACAAGGCAGCCCCATTGCAGTGCGTGCTATAGGAGCACATATAACACATTCTTGGGCACTTCAGAACTTTACAGTTCAGATAGTTGTGGTAATTTAAACAAGGCCAAAAGAGTAACCTCTCACTGTATGGATGTGGAATGTGCACGCAGGAATACACGTACGTACTGCAAGGGACCACTTTTGACCTCTGTTAGTGCAGGTTTATTTTTAAAAGCTCTAAGGAAAGCTCTGCTCTAAGTGTTAGGTAGACTGTTGCAGATGGGGTTTCCACTTACTTATCAGCATGAAAGGACTCATGCCTTTGTTTCCCCAGAGAGAAACTTTCACCTTCGGGTTTTTTCGGCCTTCAAAGGCTCTTAGTTTATTTCTACTTGAGTTTCCACAGCTTTGCCATTTGTGCAAGTAGGAAGACACCTTAGCTGAGAGACCAGTGTTCAGTAGCATAAATTTTTTTTATTTGTGGTCCTTTCTGAATAGTAGATATGAAAAAGTAATATGCTATATGTATATATATATAAAACATTTTTCGAAAGAATATCAAGTCATTGCAGTGACATCTTAAGTTATATAAATAATTATTTAAAATAAAAGCACTAAAATGCTTGTCAGGCATTTGAAATAGCAATAGCCCAAACTAGTCTTAATAAAAAGATAGTGCTTTGTGACTGAATTTGATTTTCAGAAAATTTGTTTGCTTTAAGAGAAATATTGATGCAGTCCATGTATATGGCAAAGCAATCATTTTTGTAAGCAATACTATCATCCAAACTCAATTATTCTTTGTTTCCTACAACTCTCCAGCTCTGAGATGGGTTTTGTTTGCACACTATGCCATTAGTCCAATATTGGCTTCAGCAGTGTCAATGGACACTAATGAAATCCAATTAAATCTTTTATGAGTATTTGAAGTAAAATTTAGGTTAAAACAAGATTCAAAGTTTCTAGGACGTGGCTTCCTACTGCAAGATACAAACAGTTTCACTGAGAGTTTCTTACCCTGAGTGAGAGAAGTGACAGCCTGCCTCCTTCGTCACTCATGTTACTTGATCTGAGTTACAGCATCAACTCATTTCCCTCAAGCAATACAGGCTCTATTTCTGCCTTTTTTCTTCTTTTTTTTCTTTTTACCTGAATATGTTTTTTTCTGAAGTCTATGTTAAATAAACCAAGTCACGAGAAAAAGATCTAAATATTTCTTCTTATGCATTAGCTTGAAAAAGATCTCTTTAGTGGCACAAATCAAAGTTCTTGTATTTGTTTCTGGAACTAATACTACTTTAAACCTGTTTAGGTTGTTCTGATATTTCTCCCCTTGAAATGAGATCTCTCTGTTGTAAATACCTGTTTCAAAGCTGCCATGTGGGACACAAAGAGTCATTCTCACAATCTGCAAACTTTTTTAATAGATCAGAATAATTTCTAAGTTGTTTGCATTTAAGTATTTCATACCTTTCTACTTGGAGAAAAAGTTAATTTTGCTAGGTTTAAGTGTAATTCAATATTACGTAAGGGTTTGTAATTTCACATGTAAAATAGGCATAACTACCATATAATTTAGGCTGTTGTCTAAGATAATTGGTGTTTCTAAGTGTCTTGGTTTCCTTCCTCCTCTGCACTTTTCTTCATTTCTTCCCCTTCTCTTGTCTATTTACACAATGTGATGTTTACAATTAAATTGTTTGTCTCAGTAATTTTGCTCAACATTTTGGATTTTTGGCATACATAGTCATGTATTTGGACACTGTGATCAAGCTTCTCTCTTATTTTTGGCTTCTCAAATGTGCCATACAAGCCATTGCTTCTAGCACTTGAACAGATGTATACATCTGTTCTGTATTAGCCTATCTTTTCTTGATAGTTGGTTGAGAAAGGAATAAAAGGAGTTTGATTCTCATTCTTTCAGTATTTCGCTCTTACTTGAGTGGCTAAATTTAACTGATAATAGAATGTCCTAAATACTCCAAACTCATGTCCATTCAAGCCCAATCTAAAATTTTCTCAGAGAATCTATTGGGTTTGGGTGTTTGGGGTGGGTTTTTTTAATATATATTAACAAGTGCATTTTCTTGCAGTAGCCCCTTGGCATTATAGTGACACTTTGAAATGAGGCTTCATGATTTATGTTGGCTCTAGGCCTTGGGAAGTTTCCCTGAAGCAAGATGGAAGATGACAAAGACAAAGCAATAATTTTAAAACATTTGAGTGAAAATATGTAACCGTAAAGAAAGCAAGAATAGTCTTGGCTTCCGTCACTTAGAATGTCCCAAATAAGTACCACACATTTCCCTTTGCATTTCATATTTTTCTGCTTTTAATAACTCCCAGCATCCCCCAGTTTACACCAGAAGCCAACATAAGGGGAAAGCAGGCTGAAGCTACAGCTGCTGCTTTGAAATGCTGTCTCATAGTTCTGTCAGGTCTGATGTTGTGAGGCAATTCTGTTCTTCCATGTCAGTGGGAATACAGGGAAATGGACAGAGGTGAACATTCATTTCAGCCTTCACAATTCCTCCAATTTTCATTAAGCCTTTTTACTGAAATGGAGACAAGATCAACCCCTTGTTTTCATCTTCATATGCACTACTGTGTTGTGAACTGGAAGTTATGATTATCCTTTGCTTCAATATGAGCTGAATCACAAAGATAAACATTCTCAAATTTGTAGAGTAAGGAACTGAAATATAACAATAGTGTGAATTCTGTGGTTGAAGTCTACCTCTGTATGTGATTTCCCAAACACTGCATCTTTTATTGCCTTTTTGCTGTTAAAAGTGGCCATTGCAGAGGTATAGGAAAGCTCTTACATCAGCCAACTATAACCATCACCTCTATCCTCTGTTTTTTTCAACCTTTAACAGTTATTGTGGCTGGAGAACAACAGACACATGTGGCCAAGCAACTTAAATGTAAAAACCATACTTTTACACAGAGTTGTAATCTGGCAAGCTGTGTGTCTATAATTTGTTGGCCAAATGGAAGTGAGACAAACAGCAGCACTTTCAGTCACCCAGGCCTATGCCAGAAGGAGAGTGCTACCAGGGCAGGCACACATTAATTCAGCAAACTTTGGCAGTGTGGTCATAGGAAGCATGAACCTTCTTCAAAATTACACATCCAGAATGCTCTGGATACAGTGCAGAGCAAGAAGAAATGCAAGTACTCTTTGCTCAATCCACAAGAGGTGAGCTTTGTGTCTTGCAGAGTAGCCCTTCCTGCTTCAAAGTGGTCTGCACAGCAAAATTCTTGAGTGATTGTGAAGAACCAGTCAGGGTAACCATGAGTGTCAAAATTGTCATAGCATCCAGGCAAATATTTGGATTGACCCAGATATTTGATCGTGGGATGTGCAAGGATCTGTGCTACAGAAGTCATGCTCGGCACAAGATTCTGTTTATCCTCTAGCGTTTTCCCTTTTTCCTTCTAAAAATACAGAAATAATGGAAATGTATCATTAGTTTTGCCACTCGCTAATTTCTTACTTAAAATTATCAGTCTTACAGTGAGAAAACAGAAGCACTCTTTGCACTACAGTAGAAATGAAGCACTCGAAGAAATGACTTTGGAAACATCCTACCCTCTGAAATCATGCAAAATGCTCAGGAATGTAAAACTGGTCAGATCGTCAAAAGCAAACGTTTCGATTTTCTCTAATTCTGTCTGCAAGTAACAGAAGTAAGCAACCCTAA